>JASKGM010001795.1:0-12313 GCA_034509205.1 Ceratonia siliqua
TTTATTAAAAGGCAGTAATTTTTAATACCCAATTCAACCCCCCCTTCTTGGGTATTTGAGGCATATTGTCTAACAGTATTTGCAACCGAAGGACTCTATTTTGGTAAAGAATTGAACATCTTGTCGTACATATGCTACCCTTCAACAGTTATGGCACTTTCACTGTGCTTCCATTTGCCAAAGATGGAAGAGATTGCTTCTTCTGAGTACAGACCTATCAGAACTGATACAACTTCCTGGTTGTGTACCTTTCCATCGCAGAGATCTCCCAGACCATCTTCATGATCGATCCACTCAAGCTTACACACTGTTTCTTCAACGTTGCAAAAGATGCCTTCTTGCAAATGGTTTCTTGGTTAATAGCTTTGCAGGAATGGAAGGCGAGGCTATAAGAGCCTTGACAGAGGAAAGAAGAGGAAATTATCCTCCTGTTTATCCTGTTGGACCCATTATACAAACATGGTCAAGTTATCAGACAAATGGGTCGGAGTGTAAAAGATGGTTGGACAAACAGACTGGAAGCTCTGTTCTCTACATTTCTTTTGGGACTGGTGGGACACTCTCCCATGATCAACTTAATGAGCTAGCTCTTGGATTGGAATTGAGTGGTGAAAATTTCTTGTGGGTAGTTAGAGCACCAAATAGATTAACAAGTGCTGCGTTTATTAGTGCCCCAAATGAAGACCTTTTAAAAATCTTACCATCCGGGTTCTTGGAAAGAACCAAAGAGCAAGGTTTAGTTGTACCTTTTTGGGCACCACAGATTCAAGTGCTTAGCCATGATGCAACTGGTGGGTTTCTTACTCACTGTGGTTGGAATTCAACTCTTGAGAGTGTCGTCCATGGCAAGCCTATGATAGCTTGGCCTCTCTTTGCTGAACAGAAAATGAATGCAGTTCTGCTAACTAATGACATCAATGTGGCAATAAGACCACAAATAAATGACAATGGCATAGTGCAAAAGGAGGAAGTTGTTAAGGTGATAAAGAGTCTAATGAAAGGGGAGGAAGGTAAGAGAATCTGCAAAAGAGTGAAAGAACTAAAAGAGGCCGCTGTTAATGCTCAAAGGGAAGATGGCTCTTCTACAAAGACCCTATCCCATTTAGCACTCAAATGGAAGAATTTGAAATGCACTTGATCTGTTTGATATAATACCCAAAAGGGATTTTTTGTTTAATTCCATCATATTATCACATTAACTAATGCTTTATAACGTATGAGATGACTGTTATATGAATCTGGCTGCGGAGTTCATTTTGGGCAATAACTTTTATTACGTTATCTGGTTTATATCTGGGTTGTTGATCTTTTTGGTTTTGCGTAGTTAAGTTGAAATTTTATATACTTGGATTTACAGGTTAAGGCTTATTTAGATCTATTTGTAAGAAAATGGTTTCGATTTGGATTTAAAATGATATTTCAATCCTTTAGCTCCTATTTATTTATTTATTTATTTTTTTCTGCAATGATCATTTTAACAAAGTTATGTATGCCTTTCTAAAGCAACTGTCTTATGGGTTGACTGCTGAAATGAAAACTGATGTTATTAGATTTAAGTTTCAGATTAGACATCTCATTTTTATATGTTCGTGGATTACTAGATTCTCATATCTTTTTTGACTTTTACATTGCTTAATAATTTTCGATGTTATTATATAATTTTTTTAAAAAAATTATTTCATTAGATTTATAAATTTTAAAAATCTTAAATAGGTTCTTTCATTTTAAAAATTTATAATTGGATATTTATAAATTTAATTATTTTATAAGAGAAGACTATCCTACCACTACTGCAGAGTGATGGTAAAAAATACTATTTATCTCTCATCTCTTATTTTTTTTATTTTTAATCTTTTTTTTAATTTTTTGATATTAATTAATTATTTTTTATATTATATATCTTTTTAAAATTTTTTTACTTATGAATGAATAGTATAAATAAATGTAAAAATTTTTAAAAAAATTCAAAAATTTTTTAAAAGATATATAATATAAAAATAATTAGGTAATTTTAGAAAGTAAAAAAAAATTTCAAAATTCCGGTAAGGGTGCAACCCTAATTTATAATTGGGTGGGTGATTACCGTAGTAGAAGGCAACTACGTTCCCTGCAAAAAACTAAATTAAGAATAGAAATATAGAAACTTAATCATTTTTAATTGAAATTTAGGTTGTTTTGACTTTTTTTATCGTATATATTATCGAATTTTATTTATATAACTAAAAATTATAAAAATGTAGTCAAAATACAATATTGGAGTAAACATTTTTTTTAATTATGACTATTAGCACTCTCAAATTTTCATTTTACTACAATCATTTTTAATTTTCTAAAATATCTTTAAATAAGTTATTTTTCATAATAATCCACTTAAAAATCATAAATATTATTTAATCACAATATAAAAATTATTTGAATACAAATCATTATACAATAATTTCATTTACTTCATAAAGAAAAAACTTGTAAATAATTTACAGAGATCTCAATAAGGTATGCTTTTTTAAATTAAGTAGAGTTTATTATAATTTAAATTTCAAAACTCAGAGAAAAAAAATGCCGCATCATATTAAATGATAGCAATTAATTAAAATTTATAATTTATGAGAAAAAAAGTGATTAAATAAAAGAAAATAGTGTTATGATTCCGGCAAGAAGGCCACCAAAAAGTACCAGCATTAGTGTCAGTTGTAGTATTTTAAATATTAGGACACCAAGAAGATATTTGTATTCTTTGTCTTAACATGCAATATGTGATGTCAATTCATATTTTAAAATAATTATTTATTAATTTTATTATACTTTAACTTTTTAATCCAATAAAAATATAATTAAGACATCAGCTATAAATAAAGTAGAAGGATAATATAAGAATATAAATCTATTTCGTAATCAAGATTAATTATTGAGAGAATGAAAAAATAATATAACATAATACAAATTACAAGAATCTAATTAAAAAAATTAAAATTACAAGGATTCAATTTAAAATTTTAAACAATAGAAAATAAATTAAATTTTGGTTTAAACTATATGACCAACAGGGTAATTAAACAAAAATAGTAAAAATACCAATGAGAGTAGAGAAAATTCAAGGAAGAAATATCCGAATGCTGAAAAAACTCTAAATGGATGAAAATCAAAGAAAAGAAATTCAAGTTTATCAAAAGTTTATAGAAAATGACTTTTTTCTACGAATTCCATTTCTATCTACGTATGTGGACCTAAAGGAAATTTCCCTCTAAATTTCTTGTGAATGCTTGAACTTTCTTCAAGCCAAGAAAACCATTGTACTGTCACCATCGACAATGGATAGAGCGCGAAAGTCCACTGTGCTAGGGGTTTGATCCCCTTTATCCTTAATCCCATATAAAAGTCCCAAATCTCTAAATCCTCATGTAAAAAGGCTATGTTCTATTTGCTCAAAATAGAGGAAGGGAACCAAGATTTATGAAGAAACCATTTTATCTATTTCGTTTATTCTTGAGAACAAAGTTTGATATATATGCATATTTATACTAGCGACATAACTTTAGAACTAGGATATTTTGGTGAGATATAGATATTTTCAAAAAAAAAATTGAAGCAAATATCTTCCAATTTGATTCTATCATAATGGCAGCCAAAAAATAGAGTGCATTAGCTATCAACTAGAAATAAGTTATATCAACGAGTGTACCAGCCAAAGGAGAAATATCGAGAAGGAGAAGCAAAATCCAAGCGTACTAGATTTTGGATGGAGGTTTTGACATATGACAATTGGCAATTGATGATAGCTAAAAATTTCAAAAAATTTGACCAAAGAGCTAAAATATCTTTAACGCTCTTTCTCAAGTTGGAATGTGGAGATTCACAACACCCAACTTGCTCACTAGTGTCTTGAACCGGTCCTGGCTCAATAACAACACTACTTTGCATCCAACTTGCCCGTTAATGCTTTTCTTGAATAGAGTTGAAATGTCTACGTTAAAAGATTTTGACAAACATAGGTAAAATGTCTCTGCTTTTTGATAAACAGAGGCAAAACTTCTTTGTTCGAATATTTTGATAAAAAAGGTAAAATGTATTTGTTTGAAGGTTTTAATCAACAAAGGTAGAAGGTCTTTGTTGTAAAATTTTGATTAATGAAGGTAGAACTCCTCCATTTTTTAATCAACAGACGTATAAATTCTTTGCTGTAGGATTTTGATCAACGGAGACAAAACTTCTCTGTGTTGGTCAACAAAGGTAGAACTTCTCTGTTGTAAAAATTTTATAAGGGGGTTCTTTTCTCTTCACCTTTTTTTATAGTACTGGATATAGACCATCATATTTTTTCCTAACTCCAATCATCCTCTTGCAAGCTAAGTCCAACCATATTCAATACAGGGTTTGATCATCGATTTTCACTTGTAGATTTCCCTGGATCAAGAGCATCAAGTACTCCATCAATTTGGCAAATTGTGCTTGGGCCAACCCCAGTATGGGATTCACTTATGTTTTGAACTTGGCTGCTCTTAGTGCCACACTTTCTTTTCTATTTCTACTGTGAGAGCCCATCCTCCACTTAGGCAGATATCCGATATGTTCAAAACATTGGTCTTCAAAGTACCCCACCTATTGACAATATGTTAACTTCAATTTATCATTTATATTCCTTCGATCTCTTTCCCTGTCATTACGCTCAGCTTGTATTTGAAATGTTAATGCTTTGATTTCTAACCTTTAATTTGAAATATGTCGCTGTTGTTCATCTTGAGATACAAGATGATTAGCATTGTTAACATTTGGCATTGGTCTTGCTTAGTATTTGTGTTTTTATTGTTCCGAAGACATCGTCTGGTCCCATAAAGAATTCATAGCATTGTTCTGGCTCACGGATGTCAGCGAATTGCTTTTGCACATCCCAAGTACAATCGTTGCATTTGTATATTGGTAGTAGAGTGATTATTCGCAAATCATCCCATAATCCCTTTAGCTTGGTATAATAAGTGAATATTGACATATTCTCCTGACGAAAGTGAGTGATTACTTATCTTATCTCTCGTAAACTCTCGGGGTGTTCCCTTTTCAAAATCATTCTTTGAGATTAGTCAAAATCTCCTTGGCTGTGGCATACATGATGCTCCCCTTATGTCCTTACTCATGGCACTTCTCAGCCAACCTTTCACCATTGCATCACATCTCAGTCAATGACTGTGATATGGTGATCCTGGTGGGGGCATGGGGATGGAGCCATATACAAAACCCATTTTATTTTTAGCAAATAGTGCATTGCTCATCTTACTAACCTAACCTCCATAATTCTTGTCATGGAATAAGTCATTTATATACATCTACCTAGGGTTGTCATATGGTGTAGAAAGTATGGGGATAAGACGTCTATACTACTTAACTATCATGTGGCCGGTACGATTCCAACAGAAGCTTAATCGTCCTTGACATGATTCAACAGTATGCAACAACAGCATATAGCTCTAAGAAAAACTTCATTTGCTAATAACCTGGCTTAGAGGAAAATTAGTAATTCTCATTTCTTTTCTTACTCAAATAACTTGCTATAATTGATATACCTCAAGAAGGTTACTAGTTGGTCACGTCCTCATAGATAAGTGATAGAACTTGAACTGTTAGGTTTCCATAGGCAAAGGAAGAGAAATGAGAGGAAGGAAAAGAAAAAATGGCCAGTGATGGTTGGAACAGAGATGGCTCAGTGGGATGCAGGTAGCAGCAAACCGAAGAAGTCGATGGAGGTGCTATGAGTGAATGGAGGAGACGAGAAGAAGATGAATCCTTTATGTGTGAGTGTGAGTTCGAGTAAGTGGGAAATATAGAAGGTCCAGTGGAGATTGCTGGGTGACAGTGATAAGTTGGAGCTCAGGGATGTTATCTTTGAAAGTCTGATGTTTCTTAACGAAGACAATTCGAGTATATGGTTGAGTAAGGCTTCAATGGTGGAACTCATTGATTTTGAAAATAAAATGATGACGAAGTGAGTGATTTGTGGTGGAACGACTAAGTGAGCTCTGATACCACGTAAAATTTGGAATGTAAAAAGGCTATATTCTATTTGCTTAAAACAAAGGAAGTGAATGAAGATTTATGAAGAAACCATTTTATTTATATTGTTCACTCTTGAGAACAAAGTTTGATACATATGCAAATTTGCACAAGCGGGAGATAATTCTAGTGTAAGGATATTTTGGCAAGATACAAATATTTTCAAACAAAATTAAAGCTAATCTCTTATAATCTGATTTCATCATAATAGCAGCTAACAACAGAGTGCAACAGCTATCAACTGGAAACAAAGTATATTAGTGAGTGCATCAGCACAATGTACCAGCCAGGGAGGAAATATCAAGAATGAGAAGAAAAATTTAGGCTTATTAAATTTTGGATGAAGGTTTTGACATATGACAACTGGCAACTGATGATAGTTAAAAATTTAAGCTTGACCTTTTGACTAGAGAGCTAAAATATCTTTAACACTCTCCCTCAAAATGGTGTGTGGAGATACTTTGCATCCAACTTCCCATTAATCCTTTGCTTTCACAGAGGTAGATTTTGATAAATAGAGGTAAAACTTCTATGTTTTTTTATAAAAGTAGGTAAAACTTCTTTGTTTGAAGATTTTGATAAACAGTGGTAAAACATCTCAGTTTGAAGGTTTTGATCAACAGAGGTAGAAGTTCTCTATTGTAAAATTTTGATCAACAAACATAGAACTTCTGTCTTGTAAAATTTTGGTCAACAGAGTAAAACTTCTTTGTCGTAAAATTATGATCAATAGAGGTATAACTTCTCTGTTGTAGGATTTTGATCAACGGAGGCAAAACTTCTCCATTTTGATCAATAGGCGTAGAACTTCTCTGTTGTAAAAACTTTATGAGGAACGTCTCTTTTCTTCAGCTTTTTATGGTACTGGATATAGACCATCATATTTTTTCCTAACTCTAATCATCCTTTAGGAAGCAAAGTCCAACCATATTCACAACATGGTTTGATGATTGATTTTCACTTGTGGATGTCCCTGGATCAAACTTCAAGTACTTCAACAATTTGGAAAATTGTACTTGGGTCATCCTTGGTATGAGACTCACCTCTGTTTCAACCTGGGTTGCTCTTGGTGCCCCACCTATTGACAGATAACTGGTCAGTTTGAAGCACTGGTCTTCAAAGTGCCCCACCTATTGACAATATGTACACTTCAATCTATCATTTATGTTCCTTCAATCTTCTTCCTTGTCATTACGCTCAGCCTGCATTTGAAATGTTAATGCTTTGATTTCTAGCCTTCTCTAAATGAAATTTGTCTCTGTTGTTCATCCTGAGAAATGAGATGATAAGCATTGTTAATGTTTGTCATCAGTCTTGTGCTTAGTATTTGTGTTTTTACGGTTCCGAAGACATCGTCTAGTCCCACGAAGAATTCATAGCATTATTCTGGCTCACGGATGTTAGCGAATTACTTTTACACATCACAAGTACAATTGTTGCATTTGTATTTTTTTGTAAATCATCCCACAATCCCTTTAGCTTGGTATAATAAGTGGATACCAACATATTCTCTTGACCTAAGTGAGTGATTGCTCGTCTTATTTTGTAAGCTCTCGGGGCATTCCCTTTTCCAAATCTTTCTTTGAGATTAGTCAAAATCTGCTTAGTCATGGTAGCATACATGATGTTCCCCCTTATGTCCTTGCTCATGGCATTTCTCAGCCAATATTTCACTATTGCATCACATCTTATCTAATAACTGCGATCTAGTGATCCTAGTGAGGGCATGAGGATGGTGTCATCTACAAAACCCATTTTATTTTTGGTAAATAGTGCATTGCTCTTCTTATTGACCCAACCTCCATAATTTTTGTCATGGAATAGGTTGCTCACATACACCTGCCCAGGGCTGTCCTACGGGTGTAAAAAGTGTAGGGATAAGACGTCCATACTACTTGATTGTCCTATGGCCGGTATGGTTGGAACAAGAGCTTAATCGTCTCTCCTTGACATGATTCTAAAGTATGCAACAACAATAGATAGTTCTTGGAAGAAATTTGTTTTCTAATAACCTAGCTTGAAGGAAAATTAGTAATTCTTCTCCTATTTTGTGTTTTTTACTCAGATAACCTGCTATAGTCAATATATTACAAGAAGGCTATTAGTTGGTCCCGTCCTCCTAAATAAGTGGTTAAACTTGATTAGATGGGTTTGCATGAAGCAAGGGAAGAGAGATAAGGGGTAGGAAAGAAAAAATGGCCGATAGTGGTTGGAACGAAGATGGAAATGGAAGGAGTTGTTGGAGGTTCTGTGAGTGAATGGGGAAGATGAGAAGAAGATGGATCCTCTGTGTGTAGTTATGAGTTCGAGTAAGTGAGAGATATGGAAGGTTCGAAGGAGAATGTTGGGCGACGGTGGCAAGTTGGAGCTCGTAGAAGTTATCTTCGAAAGTTTGGTGCTTCTCAAAGAAGACGGTGCAGGTCTGTGGTTGAATGAGGCTTCTATGGTGGAACTCGTTGACTCTAAAAACAAGATGATGACAAAGTAACCAATGTGTGGTGGAACGACTAGGTGATAACTCTGATACCATGTAAAATTTGGAATGTAAAAGGCTCCACTATGTCTGCTTAAAACAGAGAAAGCGAACGAAGATTTATAAAGAAACCATTTTATCTATTTCGTTTACTCTTGAGAACAAAGTTTGATACATATGCATATTTATACAGTCATGGAGATAATTCTAGAGCTAGGATATTTTGGCAAGATACAAATATTTCCAGAAAAAATTGAAGCAAATCTCTTCCAATATGATTCGATCATAATGCTAGCGACAATAGAGTGAAATAGCTATCAACTGGAAACAAAGTATATCAGTGAGTGTATCATCACAGTGTACCATCCAGTGGAGAAATATTGAAAAGGAGAAGCAAAAAGGCATATTAAATTTTGGATGAAGGTTTTGGTATACAACAATTAACAACTAATGATAGCTAAAAATTTTAGGCTGACTTTTTGACTAGAGAGATAAAATATCTTCAACACATCAAATCAAATCAAACTCAAATCTAATTAAGTTGCAAAAGAAAGAAAAAAGTAATTGATTTGGCCATGGAAACTTGTCTATTACCTAACCAATCCGCACCTTTACTGAGTCAAGATTTACTTTGCTAAACCAAGAGTCTATGGGAGCTTGTATATTGCTCCTATCATAAGGTTCTTGGCAAGGAATTAAAATCCAACCAACCCAACGTTTGTCCCTTGCAAATGGTACTTTGTTTGGGTTGGAAAATAATGTGATCCAATCCAAATTTAAATGCAAAGCTAAGCAAGAAGTTGATAGAAGTGGTATTATGTTGACTTGAATTCACTATAAGCTTACTTTCTTTCTTCTCTCTCGTAATAAGGAACAAGTTATTTTCAAAAATTTTATTGGTAGAACAGCGAGAAGAGAGTGAGAGGAAGAACATAAAGGTGAAATATTATTTTTATTTTCATAAACTTATTTGAGTTATTTAAATATTTACAAAAATATTTTTTATTTGGTTGACAAATCATTTATTATTGACATGTGTTAGGAATCACATATGAAAGTCTTCTATTAAATTTTTAACAAAAATAAAAAAGAAATATTTATTTTGCAACTTGGATAATTCTGGGGCTTGTTATCCAAATTTTAAGATTTACAACGGACCAGCGGTTGTTTACAAAACAAGGAAGTGGCTATCCTACCGTCACTTTTTTTTTTTTGTTTTTTGTTTTTATTTATATTTTTTATTTTTTAATATTAATTAATTATTTTTTAAAACAATCAAAGTTCAAGGGATCTAGCTATTTCTAAAAAAATCTAATCGATCTAATACTTTTTGATCAGACCGCATCCTCCCAAACAACCCTGCACCCCCATTTCCGGATTCATCACTAGCTAGCCATGACGGAAACCACCACAACGGAGCATCCAAGCCGCCCTCGAGAGCCACCAACCACAGCTCGGCTCAAGTGCCGATTAAAATTGTTTTTTGTCTCTACTCTTTGTAATTTCGTTTAGAGTTTGATATTGTTTTAGATTTTGGGCTTTGTTTGTTATGCTAAGGTGCGTGTATGTAAGCTCGGAACCTCAATCTCACCGGCAAAGACATTAGGGTCGTTGAAATTGATGAGGCTTTTGATAGGATTAGAACTGTAATTCCTGTTTCGAGGACAGGTGCCTCCTTGAAGAAGGAGAGATAGGAAATTAGAAATGATTTTTCATTACCGAAATTTGAAAGCATACAACTATTTATAGGAAGTGTTACAGAGTATTGCCAACTAACTGACTAACTATACGACTAACAACCTTCTTTCAATTACTCAATTACAATTCAAGTTATTACTCATAATCCTTCAGATACGCAGGTTTCTTGCTTTCTCTGATAGATCTTCTCTGATGTCCCTCCTCTAATTACTTGCACATAACAACTTTACTCTCTAATCTTCCATATTATGCTCAGCATGGTTTTGGGGTCCTTTTTCGTTTTCCTTTTGGTTTCTATGGTTTTTGTGGAATAATTATATTTAAATTTCAAATTTTCGTGGTTAATTTTTCAAATTTGATTTTTGTTTTGGGGTTGTATAATTGCTTTGCAAGAATTGGGAACATGGCATTTAGGAAAGGGATATCAGTGTCTCTTCATAATGACCTTCTGGATCACAAAGTTTTGATGTTGTTGATGTTATAGGTATATTACATTGAAATTTAAAGTCGATTTACCAGGAATTGCTGTGAAGTTTTGTTATTTCCTGCAGGGGGATTCACCCATTGAAGTTTCCTAGGGAGATAAGGAATGAAAAATCAGAAGAATTATCTACCCCTTAATGGGTTAAGGGTTATAAGTTTTTGGGGAGGAATAGTGTAGCCTGTTACTCTTGTTTGTGGGGTATCAGGAAGAGAATCCTGAAGAGATATTCTCTGTCTATGTATGTATGTTAACTTTAGGTGAAACCTTATAAGTGGAGCTAGAAAATAGAAGCAACTTTTTTATTCCTAGAAATATGTATATAGCATGTGCTAATGCACTCGAAGAAGATTCGTAGTGTGAAATATTTGGAACAACAAAATCAGGAGCGCAGCTCACTGCCTTGCATAATCTTCATGAAATTTAACTTTCTGAAAGTAATGATCACAAGATTCGTAATACCAATAGTTTACCGTTTCAATCATCTCCACAGTGGCTAAAGTCACACAAACCCCAATCTGTATATCATATTTAGAAGGGAGTGCTATCTTACAGTCATTCTCTATTTTATTTTATTTTTTTTAATTTCTTAGCTTATTTTTTTTATTTTTTAATATTAATTAATTAATTTTTATATTATATATTTTTTAAAGAATTTTTTGAAATATTTTAAAAATATTTTTGATATTACTTGTATTATTTATTTATATATTTTTTTATTATTCATTCATGAGTTAAAAATTTTAAAAAAATTTCTTAAAAAAATATATGATATAATAAATAAATAATTAATATTAAAAAATAAAAAAAATCGAGATAAAAAACAAAAAAAATTAATAAATCGACATCTTAAAAATAAAGTTATAATCTCAACGTTGGGGCTGTAGTATAGTATCTCCCTATTTATAAAAAAAAAAACAGTGGTTCTAAAGAATGTGTGAAGCCAAAAAATCAAAAAATCAAAACAAAAAATACAAAAATTAATAAATTGGTAACTTTACTCTGGGACTGTAATATAGTGTCCCCTATTTACAAAAGAAATAAGTGGTTCTAAAGAACGTGTAAAGCCTAGTAAACGTTAAGGGGTGTGTAAATTAAGCTATGTTTGTGTGGTTGTGTAGTTTAATAAGAAAGTTTACGCAAGCACAAACTTCTTTAGTCCTTTTGTGTCACCAAGAGTCATTTTCTCGAACCTGGTGAAGACATCTTATTTTGTTAAGTAAATAGGTTGTGAAGACATTTCACTAAAGGTTCGATTTAAATTTTCATTCACAAATTGAAGTCGTTACATAATGTGCATGTAATTTGTATGAATTTCTTAATGGTAAGAGTTGTATAATTTGTCTAATAATAATGCCAAACTTACTTTTGAAATCGACAACTTCGGGTATATTTGCATTTAGGAGAAACAGAGGATTTAACAAAAAGCCAATTCAATTGAAAAAGAAGATAAAAATAATCAAGAAGAACAAACAAAAACAAAATATAAGAACAGAAAATTTGTCTGCCTATATTCCACCAAAATCTTTCCATTTCAGTGCCACCTGAGACAGTGTCTTTGTAGAAGAACCACCATCTTTCACTGCATTAGCAGCAGCATCTTTTAAATCCTTCATTCTTTT
>JASKGM010001816.1:0-12309 GCA_034509205.1 Ceratonia siliqua
TAGCTTCAAATTCAGACTGCAACTCATTATGTCTTTTATCACTAACCACCCTTTCAAAGTGCTTGAAAAATTGAACTGTATCTAAATTTGGTGTCATGCAACTTTTCATATCAGAGTTTAAGCTTTCACTAAGCTGTGTACTCCGTATACCTAGTGAGAAAGCATTTTTCATGAAGCATTTTGCCCATTTGCCTTTTATTTTATAGAGACTACTTAGCCAATTGTTGTCTTCAAGATTATAATCACTTAATATTTTTTCCCATGCTGTTTGGAAATCATTTTCCTTTGCATACTGATACATACATGCCTTCAAGTCTCTAAGAAGGTTAGAACCATTTTTCATCAGATTCCCGAGGTGTTTAATGCCATTTTGCATCAAATGCCAAGTACACTCTATGATATGTTTCAGGCATCACTTCAAATAAAGCTTTAGCCATTGCTTGGTCTTGATCAGTAAAAATGGTCTAAGGTTTCTTTCTCTTGTGTGCCTCCAAGAATGTTTCAAATAACCATTTAAAGGACTCTGCTATCTCATCATAAAGAAGTACAGCTCCAAAAATTACCACCCCTCTGTGATGATTAAAACCGACAAACAAAGCCAAAGGTCTACATGCCCTGTTAGTGTTATATGTAGTATCAAGTGTGACCGCATCACCAAAGATGGCATAATCGATTATCATTTTCGCAGCAGTCCAAAATATATTGGTTATTTGCTCTTCCACATCTAATTGGACTACATAATAAAATGACGGATTCACAATTGATTCTTGTTGGAAGTATTGTAATAAACTGCCTGCCTCCCCGTATGCCATGTTTCTTAGCCTTTTAGTATGAAGATAATTCTGTAAGTCTAAACGGGTGTATCTAAGATTTTCTCTTCCACCAACTTCACTGCTCATCAATTCAAATGAAGCCTTCTGTTTAATCCCTGAGTCAGTTGCTAAATCAATCTCATATGCCTGCACCTGAGTCACTTTTCTTTGGCATGCCAACAGGTGGGTGGTGTGTGGATGATGCAATTCATGATTATGCTCAGCAACAAAATCATGCACTCAAAATTTATCACTTTCTCTAATGTAAGTGACACATATTCTTGCAAGACAATTCGTCCTGCTTTCTGATCTAGGCCTTTTGTCACCCGTATTTCCTTTACGAACACCTTCTTTGCAATATACATTTTTGCATGACACCATTTTCCCATCTATTTTGCTTTTGTTGAATGTTTGTTTTCTAACGCCAAATCCTATTTTTCCACCGTAGATAACCCAAAATTTCCATGCCTCCTCTAGGTTGTCAAACTCTTGCCCTTCATAAGGCTTCCAATCAACTTCTGAATTATATCTATTTCAATATACAAAATTAATGAATATACACATTAAACAAAATTAAACAATATAAAATAATGAATATACACATTAAAAAAATTTATGAATATAAACTAAATTAACCACATAAAGTCAAATATTACTCTTTATTAAAATGGATAATTCTAAATTATATGATATATTTAAAAAAATAGTGTTATAAAAAATAATATTTTAAAGAGAACAACAAATAATTAACTCAATTTGATTATATGAGCCGTCTATGTTGAGGTGAAAGCAAAGAGATGACATAACCCATGATATATAAAAGTAAATGTAGCTTAACTTTAATAACATTACTAGTAACTCAATTTAGTAATTACAAATTACAAACATCAGTAACATAAGACTTGAAATACATTAATACAACTAAAAGTAGCCACTCTTTGCTTTAATAACTTTACATATATCTAACTTTGAACAACAGCCTCAACTTGCATTTCAGAAAATGCAATAAACGAACCTTCCGTCGTCAGACATGGTAGCTCAGGTGATGAAGAACAAAGATAAACAAGTCTTTAATATGTGATAACTGCTTTTAATCATCAGGTAGAACAATTTACTTCCAAATGCTCACCCAAAAAAATGCAATAAAATAATTGATAAAAAACAAGATAAATTTTTTGTCCATAAAAAAAAGAGAGAAAGAAATAAGAACTATTATAAGTTGATTGTAGAAATGAGAACTATTTCCAGGAAAATAACACAATGCATTTATTGCAACCATTTTGAGGAGTAAATGCATTACTTTTCCTGATTCTACTAATGAGATTCAAGGCAAATGAAAGTGAAGAAGAAAGATGGGTATGAAACTAGGAAAGTAACATACACAGGAATTTATGGGTTCTTGAAGCCTCTCATCAGAGCTAAGCAGAGATCCAAGTATATATTAAATTCTTCTTCTCTCACCCCCCTCCTAGGTGACCAACATTTTGTATAGTCATACTAACAAAACAATAGTAGTAAATGTAATCCCCAAGAAGCAGAACCAGCCCCCTATATTCCACCCCTCAATATATTCCTTTATTTTCTAATGCTAATGCTACTCTTAAATAGAATATAATAAATGCTGGTGAGTGGGAGCAAAGAGAGGAAGAGAAATGAAAGATGGATAACTGGGTTAGAAGTGATATAGCTTATGCATTTGAAAACTGTGTGATGCAAATCTTATTTTTTTTATGCGGAATATACATTTGTGGGATTAATTAGAAAACTATACATTTGAAAACTATTTTTTTTTTACAGAGCTTTAAATTTGTTTTAGAAAGTGATGCAAACTATACATTTGAAAACTATACTATGCATTACTGTAAATGTGGAATATACATTTGAAAACTATAATACAGTTACAAATCTTACTTTTTTTTCTGGTAAATCAAAATCTCACTTTGAATTGATACATTTGTGGGATTAATTAGAAAGTGATGTTAACTAATGCATTTTGGTAGTGTCTGAGTAAAATTATATGGCACATGAATTATTATCCCAAGATTCTTTTGATTAGTTGACAGAAGTGTGAGAGCATACAGAATGAGCTAACCAAAGAAAATGACAAACTTTTGTAGAGCGCAAAATGGTTGGCTATATCAGTCTACTTAGTTTGCAATAGGAAGATAATAAGTAAGGCAGAAAACATACATTTCTGACACTATGGGATGCTGCAAATGATCCACCGGCAACGTCCAACTACCGGCGACGACGAGCTATGCCATAGAACAAATACATAAATAATTGAAGCATGAAAACATGAAAAATAATTGAAAGCCCAGAGAAGCAAAGGGAGATCATTGAGCTCGATTTATCAGAACCGAAAAGACAGGAGACAGAGAAATGGAGGTTTCTGGTAACAACGACGGGCGGCAACGATGACCTTCCGGTGAGGGTGGGCTACCGGCGACGAAGAGCTTCAAAGAAGAAAGTGGTGGGAAGAGAATGGGCATGACGGGGGGAAAGGGAGACAGAAATGTAATTAGGGGAAAAAATTAAAATTTTTTTATTTCATTTGCATAATACAGGTGGCAAGATCTGGGCCGTCCAAGGATTTGGACGGCCCAGATGCAAAGAAAAGGATCCTTCTTTTCCCATGGGAAAATGAGGGGATCCCGGTCCGCCGGTTACACTCCAAATCGAAGGTGTGTGACGCCTTCACTACTAATGGACAAAAGCATGTTTGTAATATAAATTATCCAATACTCCCTGGCCTCTACATTTTGACTTTTTGGGAGTATCTTTTTTTATATTATTTTCTCGTACAGTGGCAAAGGCACCTTTATGGATGCGGACAATTACCCAAAGTAACCCATACTATGAGTTCTTAATGGTATTTATTTATCCATAAGTTATTTATTTTTCTATATGTATGTATTTAAATTTTTTCATCTTTTATCTTTTTTCATAATAAAATTTAGTAAAATAGTGACTGAATTTGCTTGAACTTTTTTTATTAAGTAAAAACTAAACAAGAACTCCTTCAATTATTAAATCACTCTAAACTTTAAAATTCGAAAAAAAAAACTCTTAAACTATCTAAAATTGTAAAATAAATACTTTAATCTAAATTTTGTTAAGAGTTTAAAGAAACTGAACAGATGTAAAAAAACACATGATTTACTTTTCATACTATTAAAATAATTTATAAAAAAATATAATAAAAAAAAGTTAAAATGTTATCTCTTTCCTCTCTCTCTCCTTCATTTCTAATCCAAAGTTCAAAGCTTGCCTCCCAATCCTTAATCTCTTGGATACCCATTACATTATCCATCAAATTTTTTACAAGAAGTAGAGAACAAGAATATCAATTCCTAGCAACACTACCTTGTTAGGAATAGATTGCCCTAAAAAGCAAGTTGTATTCTTCAATTTGATGTAAATATATTTTGATATTAATAAATAAAGAGTTTATTTGTATAAGCTTTATTTTCTATCTATTAAGATTTCTAAATTCTAATAAACCAAGATACATTTGCATAAGAGTTATGCAAAAATGATATATGCATCTCTAAATGAATCTAAAACAATATTCACAGTCACTTAGTAGAACTAGTCACTCTATTCAATTAAGACTATAGTATGTGGATTACCACCGTAGAAAGAATGAGATTTTTTTCTAAGGAAATGATAAATCTCAAATCATTAAAGTAATAGACTTTAGGTAATGACATTATTAAATGAATAGGAATCAAGTAAGATATCAAGTTCAAGATAATACTGTTACTTTGAACTTGATCTCACACATATTGCATCAGTTAGTAACAAAATCGAAATCCTGATGGATTATGGACTTGTGTTCATAACCATTGTGATATTTTATATACTATGGGTATGACCATTGTGTGAGATTGGTCAAGACTATATGTTGGGATCATAGTAGGAGTGAACATATGAGAACATAAATCTAGGAAATGAAATTCATAGCATTACATCACTTCTAGTTATTTCAAGAAGACAGGTGACATATCTGGGCCCAGTGAAATGATAAATTAACTACTTATCATTTCTAGATAATTTTTAAAAAGTTCTAAAAGACTATATGGTCATTTATCAGATGAAATCTGATACCAAGAGACCAAATTGACATAAGGGATAAAACGGTAATTATATCTTATGTTATTGAATGGCTGTGATGAGTCACAAACATTAGGTTTGCAAATTGGATAAATCAATGTTTAACATTGACTTCTCATAATTTTAGAAATTATTAAGAGTGCAATCATGAGTTTTTTATGAAATGACTTCGTGACTAATAAACTTGGATTATCATAATGAAATTAAAATAATCTCAAGTTTATTAAAGCTTGAAATTCTTATGTCCAAACAGATTCCCTACCTAACTTTGGAGAATTCAATCCACATTGAGTTTGAATAAATTCAAGATGAAATTAATTGATAACATCTTAACTTATGTCTTAATTAAGACAAGAGTAGTCTTAATCTAGACAAAACAATTATTTTAGGACAAATATTGTCCTAAGTGTGCTTGAAAATGTGAGAAATAATTTTTTCACTAAAGAGACAAAAATAATTCTTACATTAGTTGTCTAAATTGAACAAATGCTGTTTAATTAGACAATAGAATTTTATGATAAAGGCTTGTCTTAATTAAGATAATTGTTGTCTAAATTTAGACAATATTTATTTTAATAATTAATTTTGGTTCAAATATTTAATTTAAAGAAGTTTAAGAAAAAAAATTAAATCCCTCTTTAATTAGGAATTTTGACCATGACATGCATTTAGGATCAAAATTTGATTAAATTAAATTAATCATAATTACCTAAAGCTTGAATTTTTCAAACTTAAGTGAAGCAAACCATCTCTCTATAGGGAAGAGAGAGGCTTGAAATGTTCAAATCTATATCTCTTTAATTATCCTAGTGAATAAAGTGTTAAAAATTAAAAGAGTTTTGGTCTATTAGGTAACACACATTCACTAGAAAACTAACTAAGTCAAAGGGCCTTAATTAAATAAAATTCATTTATTTGAATTTTAAATTTAAGTAAGAGTAATTGAAAAGGTACACATGTTTTATTCAATTATTAAATAAAATATGTATTTATCAAATTAATAAACACATTATTAATTGATAAATCATTAAATAATTTGTTTATCTAAATTCTCCCTTAATAGGTTTGTGGATCCCTAATGAATTACACTCAAATGCTCTCTTTTGACCTAGGGTTAGCATACTATATGTTCAACCTCTCCCTCTTGTGGTCATACAAGTGAAAAGAATTTTGAAAGTTGGAGTGTGAGCTAGCCGCCCACTTGAGAAAGAGAGAAGGAAATTTTTTAGAGAAAAATTCCCTTGTGACCGAAAGTGTTGTGAGCTTGAGAAAAATAATTTGAATGCTTTCATGGTGCAAAGCCACACATTACACTAAGAAGAATAAAGGGGAAGGCTTTTTAATTTAATTATGAAAGCTATCAATTTTTTTTTTTATCTTTTGTTTTGTTTTAATCAATCAACCTATTCACCCTATGTTACATGGATTGGCATTTCCCAAAGAATATGTGGTTAAAAATTGCAACCTACAATATTTTCAAGAGGTATGTGAAAATTCTTCATTTCATCTTTAGTTAGTCGTGAAATGTTTTTTGCCTATGTGTTTTATTTCCACCAGTTTTACAAGCTTAAATGTTTTAAATTTTTTTAAATTCATGCTTGTACGGTAAACATCAAGGATAAACACTATATCTAACATACCTTTCATCTGCCATCACTAATGGACTGAAATCACAAATTGCAGCACAATCACGGAAAGATTATGTAATCATAGATTTTAAGCTTACAAGACCCTATAGTAAGTGATGCAAACAGATTGAAGCTCAAGAAGTTATCATCCGCATGGTGGCCCCGTGCCCCGAATTCCATTTGGTTTCCTAAATTTATGTTTTGTGTCTTTTATGTTTAATTAGTTATGATCTCTATTTTTTGTTTGTACACATAGGATTAGTTAACCTTCGTTGGCCTTTTACCTTGGAGTTGATCTCCTTTGTCATTTAATTGTTGTCTTTCAAAGCTTAGGGCTTCTTTGGTAGCAAAGTGAATATATCCCACAAAGTGATTATGTTCTAACTACGTGAGTTTGGTGAGATATCAACTCTATAGGTTACTATCTGTAACTTGCTTATTGTTATTTGATCAAATCAAATCATTCCACATCCATTGCATTTATTGTTTGCATCAATTGGTATTAGAGTGAAATAATATGCTAGTTACTCAAAGTATGAGCTCACATATGGTAGCCGGCAACCCTGATCCTGAACAACCTAACCTTCAGGATCAAGGAACCATTAATTAGAGCAAATGAACTATCGATTAGGAGTCATAGCGCATTCAAGGAACAGTAACAATGTAAGATTAGTAACCAGAATAAATGACGAGTACTCAGTAGATGAAACCTCAAGGGAAGTTGAGAATAGAAGACAACGAAACTGTCGACCCCAAAGTGAATTGTCACGGAATAGGGGAAGACAGGGTGTTGTGCATGAAGATCCGTTCTCTTTCGATTAGGGTTAGAGATATTCAAAATGACCCATGAAGAAGTTATTAGCTAAAGAATTGTCAAGAGAAACAGAGATAGCTAAAACTAAAGAAGGACGATTAAACTTAGAGAGTGTAACAAATGATTGACCTGTAATTGATAGAGAGAAAGAATAGTACATAGTGACGAAGGTGGGTGAAATCACCATAGCAGCAAGTGAAACTGTTAAAAAATCTTCGCATCTAAATTGAAAAAAGAAGAGGAATCTATTACAACTAGTGTAATTAATTTGGAGAAAAAAAAAGGTATGTGATGCTACATCGAACCATGATGCTGGTGGTCATATCCAAGGCAATAAAGATGCATTTATTTCTAGAGAAAGGGGTGTTATTCCTCCCGAAGGTCTTAATGAAGTAGTTTGGCTTGAGACTACACCATTTGGTGAAATTTCTGATTGTCCAGAAAGCATTGTGAATCCAAAGAAAGAAGAGACAGAGATTAGAAAATCACGTCAAACTCTTGCTCTAGAGATTTTGTGCCTAAGTTTCAATAGTGCCCATTAATGACTATAAATTACTATCCTGCATCAGAAGTTGATATAGTTCAAGAAAAGAAATTTGTGATTCTGGTTTACAACTCCCTTGGTGAGTAGAGGAATGAAGTGGTTCAAATCCCTGTTAATAATAAAGATGTAAATACCTGCTTACTAAACTTTGTTATTCAAGTTATTATGAGGCCAATGCAGAAGTGGATGGGAGTTTTAGGGAATCTATCTCTGTTATATCAGCTCATAGTATCTTTGGAAGTACAAGATCTAGCAAGTTCATTCCTATTTCCAAAAAGGTGTTCAAGGGGCCTAAAGACTGTGGAAGGAAACTTCTTGACTTGGAATTTGTCACACAAAATATTGAGGATTGGGTTTTGGAGAACTTACAGGCTGATTAGCTGATGTGAAGCAATCATTCAGTTCTCTCTTCTCAACTAATGAGTTGTGCAAGTTTGAATTGGCATTGGAAGGGGTTTCATTTGTGTCTTGCCCATCTCATTCTGGTTCCAGGCTCTATAATGTTGAAATGGCAATATAAAGGGGAAGACTTAGGGAATTGCATGGTTTAGCTATAATATCAAAAACCGGGAGTGATTTAAAGGTTAAATGGGACAGGAGATAGAGTTTGCTTGTTCAAGCCAAGAGTATTTCGAAAATGAGTTGAAAGTATTTTCTCACACTATTTGTGAAGCTCTCTTTTATGGTTTCCATGTACTTGTTTCTCAGAGTTTGAACAAGACACAACATCACAATATTATCAAATTTATGGATTATTGTATTCCTGGTGAATCAAGGTTTCTTGTATATGAAATGATGGGGAATGGATCTTTGGAAACTCAATGGCATGGGCCTAATGATGAGCTTTTACCTGTTCAAACACTGCATATAGAAGGGGAAATTGTTACTGTCATAGGAGATAGCACCAACGATGCTCCTATGCTTCATGAGATAAACATTGGTCTTTCTATGGGTATTCAAGGAACTAAAATCGCCAATCAATTAGTTGAAAGAGAGGATATCAGTATTGATAATTTAAAATACTTAGGACTTAAAGACGGGGATGTCTATGCTATTTATAATTATTGTTGTTGAATGAGATTGACCAATCCAAATTTCTTGTACCTAATTGATATTGATGACAATGGCCACCTAAGAAAAGTGTTTTGGGCTTGTGGTCATGTTAATGACATTGTTACTATAGGTATAACTTGTGTAGCAGAAAAATATGAAACTCCTCTTATATCATTTCTTAGAGTAAATCACCATGGACAATCTTTGCTATTAGGCTGTGGCTTCCTTAGGCATGACAAGTATATTAAACAGAAAGTTCCAGAAAAGGTGGGAGGGTTGAAGGGATATGTATCGCTCAAAAAGACAATTAAACAAAGAAATATATCAATCTTTAAAGATACTTGAGTTTGAATCTTCTTGGGTTAATATGATTAAACAACATGGACGGGGGATCACAAATGGCTTCAGACATTGTATAATGATGTTGCTGAAGTCTTGAGAAGACATGATGATGTTATTATTAAAGAGAGTTTCGAGTATGAAGCTTACATCTGGGCCATAACACATATCTTCATCAAGACCATAGAACCCCTATCACAAAGTCAGTGGTTGATGCATTTGGGTAGGGAAATTATGAATTATGGGATTGTAGATACTTATAGAGTTAGAGAATTCCCATTTTGGTTTCACCAGACTAGGACAACGAGCACCAATCTAGTTATCTTATTATTTGTTCTTTTTTATGCTTTGGGGACTAGTAACAATTGCTTCCTTGATGGGGATAGTTATCACTGTTCTTTATTTTATAACTTAGTCCTCTGCTACACTCAAGAAGTTCGTGTTTCCAACTAGATCATATACTTGCTGGAGTCAAGTCTTGCAAGATGAGTGGAAATTGATCCAAACAGATTGAAGCTTAAGAAGTTACTATCCTCATGGTGGCCACATGCCCAAGTTTCATTTGGCATCCTATGCATTATGTTTTGTGTCTTTTATGTTTAATTATACTATCTGTTTTTCGTTTGTACACGTAGGATTTGTTAACAAGTTAGCCTTTTATCTTGGAGTTTAGCTCGTGAGATATCAACTTCATAGGTTATTATCTATAACTTTCTTCCTATTATTTAATCAAATTTGATCATTCCACATCCATTCCATCTCTTGTTTGCATCAGTAAGCCAATCCATTATTTCTCCCCAATTCGAAATTAATGTATAAGATTAATAGCCCGAGCTCAAAGATATTGAAAACCCCAAATAGAGTAAATAAAATCCTCAAATCAAATTATCCAAATAAGAATATATTTCAAGAATCACTTCTAATAATCACCTTAAAGAACCGAAATATGATACCGGGCTCCAAGAACTCAGAAAAGTAATCCTAAAATCAGAATGTGCATGCTAGAAACAATAACCCTAAAGAAATTTGCTCAGAAATCAAGCGGAAGGGCGGCAACAAATATGGAGGAAAATAGATCAAATGAGAAACTTTAACTGCGAATCGAAGGTACGAAATTGATCCCTATAAGCTGAGTTTAATTCTCTTACATAGGCACCTCATTCCCGGGGCTTCTCCTCACCTTCGCATTGTCACCAACCAGTGGAGACCTTGCTGCATTTGTTGGTGCTGGGGAAGAAGACATAAAGTGGTGTAACAAGGCGGAAACCCAAAAGTGTATTGATTTAAATGGAACGGCGTAGTCTTTGATAGGCAAAATAATAACAGGGATGAGTTAGCATGTCACTTACAGAAACAACGCCATAAGCAGTGATGGTAGTTATAAATAGGGACTATGAGTAGCAAATTCATCATGTTGAATTGTATGTATTCTTCTTTGTATTGATTCCTAATCCATTCTCGAAATTCTTTCAACTATAGGATTCCTTGATCCCCAAATCATATTCCTCGAGCTCTAGTAGGGAACACTACAAGAAAAAAGTCAATTTCTTACGGATGTTTGCTGCGAATTATTTTTACAGGTAATTACCTGTGGTTTTTCCTGCCGAGTATGAATCCGCAGGAAACTTTCATGCGGATTATAAATCTGCAAGAAAATCTTCGCGAAAGTTTAGCGCCAAAATACGTGAATAGTTTCCTGCAAATTTTCCTACAGATTTTTTTCTGCAGGTAAAATCCGTAGGAAGATCTGCATGTAAGGTTTCATGCGGATTTAAAATCCGCAGATAATTTTTTATGTAATTTTTTTTATCATAATCCAGTATGATTTTGATTAATTTAAGTATTGGATGACCCATAAGTTATGTGTTAATATTCTGTGTCAATGGTGGTCAAGATTGAGCTACGAGCATGGACTGATCTGAGGCTTTTTTAGCTTCTAATGGTATGATATGATAGTTAATTATAAAAAAAATATACAAAAATTTACATGCAAGACTAAAATGGCGAGCTCCTTTAATAGATTGGTCAAAAAAAAAATTTAACAACGCAAGCAAAAATGTGGAATAAAGTCTTTTATAAGAGATATAAAGCTTATGATGCAATAATGAATAATTAAAAAATTGTACTATATTTTGTGGGCTTCATTTTGAAGGTGAGTTTTTTCGATCAAACGGTTGAAATTTTTAAATTTTGAAAATTTCACGAAAAGTATAAACAATAGTAGAACATATGAATATGGTGGCATGTCACCTTATTCTCCTGTAAAGGAAAATGCGTCTTGGATCATCATTCATTTTTATTTTAGTCGATTTGACCGTTAAATAACACATATGTTGCATGCTTAGTTCGCGTGCCAAGTGTGGTAAAGATCAGACTGTGATCGGTATGCGATCAGCACAATTTTTCACCTTCTAAGTTCACGATGTGATAGTAATGATAAAAAGAATATATAAGAATTTTTGTGTGAAAGAAAGATGGTAAGTGTATTCAATCTAACGGTCAGATTTTAAAATTGTTAATAATACAATAAAAAAGGTAATAAAGATTGTTGTGGAAAAGATTTAAAGTGTAGGATATAATAGTGAATGATCAAAAAAAGGTACTTAAATTTGTGTGCATCAAATTGAAAGTGTATTTTTTCAATCCAACGGTTGTATTTTTTAAATTGTAAAAAATTATGTACATCAATTATTTGTTCGGTAAATAGATATTTCCTGCGAAATCCGCAAGTAAATTTACCTGTGGATTTTGAAATCCGCAGAAAATTTACATGCAGATTTAAAATCCGCAGGAAATTTACCTACGGATTTAAAATCCACAAAAAATTTACCTACGAATTTAAAATCCGCATGTATATTTACCTGCGGATTCTAAATCTACAGGTAACTTTTTTTATTTTTTATTATTCTAATCCTTATAAATAAATAAATAAATAAATATATATATATATATATATATATATATATATATATATAAAAGCAATCAAGGGCATTCATTTGCAAT
>JASKGM010001827.1:0-12309 GCA_034509205.1 Ceratonia siliqua
GATATATTACTTAACCAAACAGAAAGGGAATGGATCATATCATGAATATCCAGGCAGATTTGCCTATCTCAAACCACAGATTATATGTCAAAACAGCAAAGGAACAATAAGAAATAGATGGACCAAAAGTCAAATGAACTCATAAACTATAAAGGGAAAATGGGAATTATGGTTTGAACCTCGAATGCTAGCTGACAGAGATGAAATTCATTATCCAAACTGAACTGAAACCCCAGAATCCCCAATGTCAAATTCCTCATCAATCTAATCTCCTCGGGGTTATTCTCCTCTCTTTTGGAATTTCTTTCCTCTCCTGATGATTCCTCCTGTCACCCCCCGGTTCGCTTCTAAGAATCCCCTCGGTTGAGTTCCCCTCCTCTCTCGGTAGGCTCTTCGTTGAGTCTTTTTATAGCTGAGGTGAGATCTTGATTGCTTCAATTAGGAGTTTGCGAATAGAGGCTGTCCATCCGCTCTAATTTGCCCCGATTAAGCTGCCATCGTGCATGGCTCCTGAAGTTGCAGGCTGAAACTGTGCCAGAGATGAAGGAAAATGGTATGCGTGATGGTGTAGGGCTAGGATTCAGAATGAAGGATGGTCGTAAGGTGAATCAGGGATGAGAGGCGTGAAGGGTGCTCATCACGGCGTGATGCAGGGGGAGGAAAAGGCGCGATTCGCTGCAGAGGAGAGGGACCCTAGAAAAGGAGGTAATTTGGGAATTAGGGATTGAAGGGATTCTGGGTTATGGGTTTAGTCCAGTTCAGGTCAGCGGGTTGGTCCAGGTTATGGTGGGCTGTCCAGTTTTTGGGCCTTTTCTTTCATTATTTTTTTTTGTATTGTTTGTGCTGGGTCTGGTCCGTTTTTCATTTTTTTTTTTACTTCTTTTTCATTTTTTTTAAATTTATTTATTTTTTTAATTCTTTTTGTGTCTTTTTTTTTCTTATTAATTAATTTTATTTTGCATATTTTTTTTATTTTGTTATTATTATTATTATTATTATTATTTTACTATTTATCTTGAGAATTAATTTAAACACCTAGACAAAATTAGGTGTTTACATACCTTTTACCAGGAACCGCCCTCAACTGGTAGAGGTTGCGACCTAGATGTACCTAGTAGTTCTACCACAGCTTTACTATGGATCCTATAACAATTTCTAAATCTAAATCTAAAATATTTTGAAACTTACTTCCATAAATCAAACTTTCCCATGACAAGTAGTTTCACAATAAGGCTAAACGCCAATTTAGTCATAAGAAGCAAGGTTTGTTCCAATAGTTTCACCTCATCACTATAGGAATAACTCATAGTTTAAGAAAATGAGATTTAATTCAAGTATATATATTTCATTTTATTTTGAAATACCCCAAATCATGTTTAAATAATATAAATAAATCATAATATCAAATTTAAAATTTCAAGCATCCAAAGATAAGTAGATATCCACTCATAACTCAAACTTTAGTGATAAGATGATTGTGTCCATCCAAACTCCACCTCAAGACAGATTCATATCCGAAGGATTTGCGTTAGGTGTCCCTATAATTATAAAATAATAAATATACCCACATTGCATTAGTATCCTAGATTTACAACCACTTCCTAATGTGAGCACTATTAACTAAGGTGGGAAATACAAAGCTTGGAGTAAACTAATTTACTCAATAAGGATTTAATACCAAAAAGTGAAAACCAAATATTACATTGCAAGAATCTTTGAGTAAGCTGGAGAGGTTAGAACAGTAAAGTAAGGCATTCATCAATGAGCCATACCACATTTCAAAATCCACAGTTTCATTGAAAAAATAGCAAAACTATAAAGATGGCCCTAAAGCTTTAGTTGAAACATTTTTAACACTTGAACTCACCTCTTAGAATAGATCCATAGTTGAAGTTAAAATTGATATTAAAATTTGATATGAGGGAAAATAAATTTTCATAAACCAAGCCCAAAATCATAATCAAAGAAACAACCTAATGACACTAGAAGAATTAAAGTTGAGTTCAACATCAACCAAAAATACTAGAATTGGCAAATAACTTATAGAATTGGGTGCTAATTGAATCTGAAAATTCTGCAGTTGAATGACACCACCAAAAGCTTCCAAACGACTCCCAATAGAAGCTCCTAAATGCACACAACAACAGCTAGAAGTAATAGTGGGCTGGACAGCAACGAAAGGTAGTGGGAAGGGGAATTTACGAGAGAGAAAAAAATGGAAGAATGATTGGATGAGGGAGAGAATTGTTGGGAGTTAGTTTCCAGACTCCTCTTCTCTCAAAATATCTTAGTTTTCTTTGCCTTTTAACTCAAATATTCCTAATTACTCTAACACCCTAAGTTATCTCTTATTGCACTTCCAACATTTTTTTATTTGTTTCTAAACTTCCAAACTAACTGAAAAGAAAAGAAAAATAAAAATTTTTAGACTGAGCCCAGATATTGGTTAGATTAATTCATATTTATTATTGCATTAAGACATTACAAATTTAAATTTTAGGAACTCAATTATAAAAAAAATGGTAAGAATTTGTCATGCCCCACTTTAGGGCATGTGTCATGCCCCATTTTAGGACACGTGACTGGCGTAAGGAATTACCCTTCAGCTAATTACCTATCAGCCTAAAATACTAATGCAATTAATGTCATATACAATCATCTGTAAATGAATAATAAAATTGAACTACACTTTCAAAAAAATTTACTAAGTCAATAATTTATTAAAAATTTCGACAGAGTTTTCTCTGAAATATGGACTATCCTAGGGTACAAATATGTTAAAATAACAAGGTGGACATGCCCACCATCAACCAGAAGCCTCAGTGGCTTAACAGAAAAAGAGTAAATGTTCCATCATGAACTGTATATCTAAATTACACAAAATTATGCAATTATACTTACAGACCATGAAAATAAACTAAAATGCAAATATTATGAGACCCACATATAATTAGTAATATGAAAAAAAAAATTGTTTTAGAGAACTGACATCTACATTTATATTATAAATTTTAAAATAATATATTCTTGACTTACTAATAACATTATCAAATTTATCTATATCTATCTTTTGAAAATTTTCTCAATGTGCTAGGAGCACTATTCTTGACTTATTAAAAGCACTGTTTCAAAATTTTCTCAATATGCTAGTAGCACTATTCTTGACTAATTGACTTACTGTGTCTTTTATGAACCACAATTTGGTAGAGTTGAAGACTTCACCAGCCTAGCACGCTATACGGATCCCTTACCATCTTATGAAGTTCCATAGGCTGATCATGCATACACTTTGCTTCCCCGATCAGCCCCTACTCTTGTCTTCAGGACTCCACATTTGGCAATTCCACAAGCTAACACTGTCGTTTCCCTGCAACCCCGTTCTGCACATTCAATGTTTTCATATGCTCGTGAACTGTCTCGTTGGCGATACACTACTCGCATTGGCTCCGACATTAAACTCTGTTGGTGTATTTGAAAGGACACATTTTGTATCTGTGCGCCACAGTAGTTGGTTCTGATGGCGCCACAGTGGTCACATTGCTACCTCTACTTTCATCCGCCAATGAATCGGGCCCTGGTGGCACCACTGTCTCCGTTGTAATCCTATCCTCATCCAAACCAACGAAAGTGTGGAAGATATCAGTAGAAATTTGGGGATTAGAATTTTATAGGTAGCTTTAGGCACCTTTTGGGAGGGGGAAATCAACGTGGGGTTCTAGGAAGGCAATTAACGACAATTAAATATGTTAAATATATTAACAATGATTGGATGAGTGGAGAAACGTGGAACAAAATTAAACTTTGAGAGTGTATTTAATGGTAAAATTCTTTTAAGGAGTTATTATCAATACTAACACTATCTGAGCAAACTAGGCAAAATAGGCATATATATATATATGGTGATTAATTTTTTTTAAAATTTTTTTTTACTTTTTAAAATTAATTAATTAAGTTTTATATCATAAACTTTTTTCAGAATTTTTGTATTTTTTACAGAATTTTTTAAGTTACAAATAAATAGTAAAAAAAAATTATGGATGAATAATAAAAGGAATGTAAAAAAATTTAAGAAAAAATTGAAAATATTTTAAAAAATTCTAAAAAATATATATAAGATAAAAAAATACTTAATTATTTTTAAAAAGTAAAAAAAATAAAAAAAAAGATAAAAAATGGGGGGTGGGGTGTAGCTTTGAGGAATCCATATTATATATAAGAAGATGATTGAGCTAGGAAACCTTTTATGATGGGAGTGACTACAAATAGGGCTTTGTCTCTCTCTCTCTCTCTCTCTCTCTCTCTCTCTCTCTCTCTCTCTCTCTCTCTCTCTCTCTCTCTCTCTCTCTCTCTATATATATATATAAGAAGAGGATTGAGCTAGCAACCTTTTATGATGGGAGTGACTATATATATATATATATATATATATATATATACTAATCTCAAGTGACTATGTTAAACTTAATTAGATATTATCTTTATTTTATGATGGGAGTTCATGTCATTGCTATAAAGCATCAAATTAATTTACTTTTTAGTGCTGAAGTTCTCAAAGTTTACTTTCTAGTCAAATTAATGACTTTTCAGTCTATCAAATGTGCTTTTAAACATTTCAAATATAACCCATTGCACTAAAACAACTTAATAATTGATGCTTCAAATATAGATATTTATACAATTTACATATTTCGTTAGCAATTCTATTAAACATTGTGTAATTCACACAAAAAATTAGTAAAAATTCTAAAGTAATTACTAAAAAATTATGTAAATTACACGACCTGTGTAATTAGTACAAAAAACAAATGAATTTCTAAAGAAATTATTAACATAATGTGTAAATTGTACAAAAACATGTGTTTTAGGGATTAAATGATGAGTTGTTTACTTTTTTTAGTATAGAGTGCTAAATTGCAAGTTACTTACAATTTATCCAAAAGAGAAAGGAGGTAATTCAATATTCATGAAGCAAAATGAGACCATATAAGCCCGTAGGTGTATTCTAACGATGAAAAGCCTAAGCAATTTGTAAGATGTCTTTTAAGTTTTAAATCTCTCTTATAATTTGTAACAACAAAAACCTAAATGAGAAGTTTGAAGTAGTCATAGACCCATTGGCCCAAGCACTAAAAAATGTTACGGTCCAAAAGCCCTTGCCGCTTCCTTGCCGTTTGGGCCTAAAACTTGACTTTGATAGGGTTTTAGATCTTGTGGTTGAAAACCATGTAAAATTCATTTATTTAAAAGTTTCATGACTTAATGATAAAAAAAAATTCATAACTAAAAAAAAAGAAAAATAATTAAATCTTGGTAAAAATAGATAGATACAATATAAATTAAATTTTAAATAAAATAACAAAGTTATAAGAAGAAATTATAAAAGAATAAGAATAAAAGACATAAATAATGTTCTAACTTTATGAAAATTTGATAAGGATAAAAATACAGAGAATATAAAAAAGTAAAGAAGAATATCACATGAATGAGATTTTATTTTTAAAAGGAATGCCGTTATTACTTTTTGAAAAATTAATGCCTATGAGAGAAATATATAGAAATGAAATAATACACAAGCTTATTAAAATTGAAAATTAATATACAATATAAGAATAAGGCGAGAAGGAGTGGAAAAGGAGAAATGTAAAGGACATAAATGACTTCTAATTATTAAAAATTTGAAAAGGAAAAGAATAAGGAGAATATCACAAGAGAAAAAAAAAGTGATTATTGATTTTTAAAAGAATATAATTAATTTTTAAATTTAATTCTTTGGTCCTAAAGAAATGGACCAAGATGGAAACTAATTTGTGATTGTATCCACTCATTCAAAAAAAAAAAGTGAGCTTGATGCCTATTTTATCCTTTAAACTTGTTTGCCACCAGTTTTTCTACTTTCTTTTATGGTAGAGCCTAAAATTCTATGGGCTACCTAATAATCATTTTCATATTATATTTGTATATATGCTAGTATAAAAATAGCTGTGTTAGATCACCTAACTACTCAACGATTCTGACTTATTTAAAGGTACATATACTATTGAATAAGATATCTCGTATATATGAAGAACAGCGTTGAGGTGATATCTATGGCAAAAGAAAAAGATGAAGAGGATTACAACATCGAAGATATAAACCAAGTATTGACTCAATGATTTACCAAATAAGGTATTCTTAAAAATATAGCCATCACAAATATTATAACTATTTACAATATTCTCTCAATTATTTGACATAAATTTTTATCTTGTCCTTTGCATCTTTGTTATATCTTTTTTTTTTTGTTCTTAGTTCTTAGGTTAAGGTTATGTTTATATGTATATGTGCATTTTAACCTTTTATTTTATTATATTTAAAATTCATTAGTCACTTTCTAACTTATTTAAAGCATAGGCATGCCTATCTTTAGATATGTCGGCATGTCAAACATATATCTGACACCGTTGATATTGTCATGACATATTGCCGAACATGTTTGTACATGTTAAAATAAATAATTTAAAATTTTGACTCAAGCATCTTCATATATGATTTAGACATGTGCCGAATACAAATTAAATTAACATGGATTGAGTACACCTGACAAAGGGAGAAATTTATAGTAAGGGACTAAAAGCCTCATCTTGAAAAGATTATAAGGGTTATTTCCTATCCACTGTTGTTACACATAAAATAATTTGATGGTATAATTTTTTAACTTATTTTATTTAATATATCTGTGTTAGTGTTTATGCTGTATAGTCTAACTTCATATTTATAATGCATTTGCAGGACCATACCACCAAAAAGCCTCCGTGAATGTTGAGTGGTAGGTTTTGGGACAAGAAAATAAGCCGCAGGCAAAAAATGTATATATAAACCTTTCTGAAGCTAGTGAGAATTTCAGGTCATCCCTGAATTTTTTCCTGAAGCTAAGGTCAACCGCAGAATGAAAATATGGAGGATCCTTCACCCTATTAGTTTGGTGGTGACTCAATGAATTGCAGTGGGACCATGGAGGACCCAAGCAATAAAGCAGGCTGTATATGAAAACACTATGTATGGACTGTGTTGGGATGATGTAATTTGAGATTTTATAGAATTTAAAATGTATGGAAATTGAATTACTAGAAATTAATTTTTTTATATTTGTAAAATATCATGTTTAGATAACTATTTTTCATAGAAAAAACTTCGCACTTTTGTATTCTTCAATGACGATATACATTTTCATAATATTTTTATTGCAAATAGAGTAGGAGGTCAATGTCGTGACTGGGTCTAGGTTAAAGAGATAAGGACGAGTTAGAGAGTTGGGGCCATATCTAAGTTAGAAAGTTGAACCAAGGCTAGGTTTGAGTCAAAGAGCCAAGGCTAAGTGTGGATCCAGTGTCTGGGGTGGGGCCAAGACATTACAACTAGAGAAATTGAAAAAATATAAGAAAAATATTTTTAACAATCAAATTAATCATTGTTTTAACATTTTCGTAATTAGATGAAAAATATTATTATGTAATTAAAAAATAACTAAATAAATTATAAGAGACTTAAATGATACCTTTTAAATTATAAAAAGAAAATAATTTTAAACCGAATCAGAGAGTAAATTATTTATCATTATCTTTAATTTGCTATGATGGAAATTCATGTCGGTACTATTAGAACGTCAAATTTTACTCTCAATTTTATTGCCGTTATCAAGTTTACTTTATAGTGAAATTAATTACTTTTCAGTCTATTAAATGTGCTTTTCTACTTTTCCAATTGTCCACTTAGGTTACTTGTATCCTATTGATATTGAATTATTTAAAAGAGTTTCTAATTCTTTGAAAATTATTCAGATTAATATATTTTCATCTCTATAATTTGATCAAATTTAGTTTGATTTCTAGAAAAAAAAATTTATAATTAAGTCCCTAAAGTCTCAATTATTTTTAATTTAATCCTTATAGTCATTCCCCTTATTACTTTGTTAGTTGAATCTAAATTAATGAAATTATAGAAATTAAATAAGAAATTCAGTAAAATTATAGGAACATTTATGTGTCCTTATAATTTCATCAAATTTTTAATTTAGTTCCTATAATTTTATATAATTTTTTATTTTGTTATAAATTTATTGATTTAAAGGTCGATTAACAGAGTGATAAAATTAAGTAACAATAGAGACTAAGTTAAAAATAAGTTAAAATTTAAGAACTCATATTATAAACAAAAAATTGTAAGAATTAAATTAAAAACTCGATAAAACTATAGATACCAAAAATTATATTAAATATGCATCACCTTATTATTATTATTATTTTTAATTTTGTTCACCAAAAGAATGTTAGGGTCCAAAGACCTTGTCACCTCGCACTTTGGACCCAAAACTTGGATGTTTTTAGGCTTTTAAATCTCGTGGTTGAATACTAGTAAAACATAAGGAGAATTCTAGCCTACCAATCACTCGCACCTAGGATGCTGTTCATGTGGGTCCCACACGGGAACCACATGTACATTGAGAGGGAATTTTCTCAGCAATGCCCAAAAAATAAAAATTACTTCTTTAAAAGTTCCATGACTAAACAAAGAAGCAAAAAAAATTTAATTTTGACCAAAAAAGATAGATACATTAAAACTTAAATTTTAAAAAAATAAAATATAAGAAGGAATTATAAAATAAAAAGAATAAAGACATCAATAATTTTCTACTTTTTTGAAAATTTGAAAAGGAGAAAAATAAAGAGAATATCAAGAAGTAAAGAAAAAGATCGCATGAATGAAAATTATTTTTAAAAGGGAGGAAGTTATTACTTTTTGAAAAATTAATGCTTTGTGTGAAGGAGTGGAAAAGGAGAAATATAAGGGACAATTTATTAAAAATCTGAATAGGAAAAGAATAAGGAGAATATCAAAAAGGACAAAAAATACAAAAAATTATTGATTTTTAAAATAATATAATTAATATTTTTAAATTTAATTCTTTTCCTTAAAAAAAGAGATTGAGATGGAAAAGAATATATATATTTGACTACATACACTCATTAAAAACATGTGAGCTTGTCTATTTTACCCTTAAAACTAATGGTCACCACTGGTTTTTCAATTGTACTTTTAGATAAATCCTAAAATCTATGGACTACCTAATAATTATTTTCATATTATATTTGTATATATGTCAATATAAAAGCGGCCGTGTCAAATGATCTAATTACTCAACAATTCTAACTTATTTAAAGGTACATAAGGTATCAAATAAGATATATCTTATATATGAAAAACGGCCTTGTGATCGTATCCATGGTAGCAGAAGTAGATGGAGAAGAAGACGATTACGATATTGAAGATATAAACTGAGTATTGACTCAATGATTTACCAAATAAGGTATTCTTATCAATGTATCTCTCCTAAATATTACACAACTAATTACAATATTCTCATTTATTTGACAAAAAAATTTTATCTTCTTGTTTTGTTTCCTCTTACATCCGATTTTCTTCCTTAATTCTTAGGTCAAGATTGTGTTTTGTATGTATATGTGCATTTTAATCATATATATATTATTATATTTAAAATTTAAATTATTTATTAACTTTTGTAAAGCACAAAATTAACGCGTTTGACATCGGCATTGTCGTGATACACGTTCGTATGTGTCTGAATAAAATAAATAACTTTTTTAAATTCAAACACGCCTGAATTTGATTTGGACACGCACCGAATACGAGTCTGACATTGGTCGAACAAGGGTTGAGTAGAACTGACAAGGGGAGAAAAATATAATGAAGGACTGGAAACTTCATTTTGATTAGATTATAAGAGCTAATTCTTTTATTTTTATTTTTGTGAAGAAGAGTTAATTCTAAATTGTTTTTGTTATAGATGAATAATTTGAATGATATAATTTTTTAATTTTTAATTTAACATATATATATGTCAGTGTTTTTCATTGTTTCATGCTTTATAGATTAACTTCTTGTTTATAATGCATTTATAGAACCATACCACCAAAAAGCCACCTTGAATGTTGAGCGGTAGGTTTTGAAAGAATATAAGCCCCAGGCAGAGAAGGTATCTAAACCTGCCTGAAGCTAAGGTCATGTTTGGATGGCAGTGGCACCATGGATGACCCAAACAATAATGAGTCTGTATATGAAAATATTATAGATAATGAGGAGTTTAAGATTATGTTTGGATTATGTAATTTAAAATTTTATAAAACTTAAAATAAATTATATTTGAATTGTTAGAAACTCAATTCTCTTTGTTTTACAAAATATCATCCTTGGATAATTAATTTTCATAAAAAAGTTTAGACTTATTAGTATTTTTTTAATAACATATTTTCATAACATTTTTTTGCAAACAGAGGGTTGGGACCAAGTATAGGTTAAAGAGAAGGTGGTGTGAGAGTTGGGTTCGGGCTTTAGATTTGAGTTTGAGAGCCAAGGCCGAGTACAAATCTCATTGTTGGGTTGAGGTGGGGCCAGTACATTACAAGTGAAAAAGAATTGAAAAAGAAATTTGAAATTCCACCTAAGGTGAAGTATTGAAAATTCTTTAAAACAATTCCATAATTAAATTACCTGAAAATTTTTAAATTCTTTGATTAGTTATCCAAACAGTATATTTTGTGGTAAAATATTTGAAATATCATATAAAATTGTTTTCTATCTTAAATTATGTCTTTTAGATACATTGAAGATTACATTTCTTTTATGTTGTAATTCAAGAGAAAATTTTATGTATACTTAGTTTATTAAATATTTATAAACCTGGACAGTAATGAATAAACATATTATAGGCAATCAATCTTAGTTGGTCTCATTTTTAACATATTTATATATCTATTCATTATTTGACTAATTTATAAAAAAATATGTAGCTATCGTAATTTAAGTAATCCTGTTGAAAAAATATATATTAGAAAACAATGTGTGTATTAAAATACAAAATCATGAAATTTGATAATTTTTTGTTGATTCCAAAGAGAGTGGCAAATGAATTTAAGGGGTGTATGGTATGGGATAAATTTTTTTGCTCTTAAGAAACATGATTTTTCAGAATTTTGTTCCCAAGAATGTTATAATTTGTATTTGTTTAATCTTGCAGATTCTTGATAATGTTGTATATTTATTTGTAGGAATCTTACGTTTCTAAGCTTGGTTCAAATATTGTTTTCTTAGGAATTTAGGTAATTTTTATAAAAATAAGAATAAATTGTTATTATATCCTATTGAGATTGTGAGACCCACATATAATAAGTAATATAAAAAAAAACTTAAGACATAAATAGAGAAAACTTGACATTTACATTTATATTAGAATTCTTAATACAATATATTCTTGACTTACTAATAACTAAATCAAATTTATCTATACGTATCATTTGAAAATTTTCTCAATTTCCTAAGAGCTCTGTTCACAAATTTCTCAGTGTGCTAGGAGCACTATTCTTGGCTTCATAATTTTTAGCATATTCACTGTTTCAAAATTTTCTCAATATGCTAGGAGCAGTATTCATGGCTTACTACGTCTTTTATGAGCCACAGTTGGGTAGGATTGAAGACTTCACCTACTTAGTATGCTATACAGATCCTCTACCACAACTTGAAACTCCAGGTACAAGTGACGTCGTCTTCTCCACATCACCATCTTATGAAGTTCCACAGGCTGATAAATTCGCATCACTTCACCCATTAGCCTTCGATGGTTTACAATCTACGCTTCTTGCTATTCCAGAACCTAATCAGGCATACACTTTGCTTCCCCCATCAGCTCCAACTCTTGTCTTCGAGATACCACGTTCGGCAGTTCCACAAGTTGACGGTGTCGTTTCCCTACAACCCTGTTCTGTACTTTCAACATTTTCAGAAGCTCGTGAACTCAATTCCGATGGCAATACACTACTCGCATTGGCTCTGACATTAGCCTTTGCTGGCATATTCGAAAGGATACCTTTTGCTGTACGTCTGGCAGTTACAGAGGATGATTAACCAGTTGGCACCGTCACATCGCTGCCTCTACTTTCGTACGCCAATGAACCGGTCATTGTCGGCGTCATTATGAATCTGTTCATATGTGCTTTAAAAAAAATAACTTTTATAAAATGATAAATTGATTCTTAAAAAAAATGTATTTTAGTAGAATGAGAAGTTATTTTGCGTTCGGATGCAGTAAATGAGAATGACTTTTGAATCAAAAAATGTGTTCGGCTGCAAAATTGTAAAATGACTTTTAATTGATAAAATTACTAAAAATGGTATATACAAAAAATTTAGAATTAATAATTTTTAATGGATAAAAATTATATATTTAATTTAAAAATAATAAATAAATATATACATGAT
>JASKGM010001838.1:0-12309 GCA_034509205.1 Ceratonia siliqua
ATAGTATTAGGCCTTAGACTATATCGGCCAATTGGCCCATTATTCTTCTTATATATACTAAGCTGTAATAGGTAACTATACTCATTTATATACTTTCCCACATTAGGATTTCTCTTTCTCTCTCTCTCTCTCTCTAACTTTCATATGGTATTAGAACCTAGGGAGAGAAAAACCCTAAGTTTCTGTGTGAGTGTTAGTGATAGTCAAAACCCAGTCGTCACACGTATGTTAGAACTAATTTGTCCCCTTCCTAGTGTCGATTGTCGATTTCAGAGATCTCCTGCCAGCAGAACCCCAGAACGGTGCTACCAAACTTCAGCCTACCTACCGCTAGTTCCTCTACTGTCCAACAAAGCTAGTACCTTCAATCTGTCATTTTCTATGAGTATTTGAAGACATCGCCGCCTCCATTGGACTCAGAAGGCTACAATAAGCCTATCCCTAAATGCTGGTCACCAAAAGCTGCCGTACGCCCTGCCACGTGCCACCCAAATCATTCTGATCCTTGTTTTTGCACCTTTTTCAAACCCTTTATGTCCTCTAAAGCCTTGTTTCAAGTTTCTTCACTTCTCTCGTCATTACTATTGAAAAACTTTCTAGGAGTACCAATTATATGTCTTGGGATGCTTCGGTTGAATTATGGTTTATAAGGTAAGGGTTGAAGATCACTTAACCAACAAAGTTGATAATATACTTGAAATTGAAAGGGTTGCTTAAATAAGACCTATGTTCTATTATGTAATTTATTGTGGCAATCAATTCAACCTAAACTTTACCACATTTGTAAGGCATATAAAAATCGTCATCAGCTGTGGGATAAGGCCAAAACTCTCTATTCTAATTATATTCAATGTTTTTATATGATTGTTTCTAACATTGTTTCCTTGAAGCAACATGTTATGGATATGTTTGAATTTATCGGTAGGCTTGAATCACTCAAGGAGGAATTTAATTTCCTAATGCAATTGCTGATACTGTTGAGAAGAAACTAGCACAATGAGATGAGTTCTTTATGGTACTGGGATTGACTGTCATATACCCTGAACTTGCAAGTTCGTGACCATATCTTGGCAAGTCCCACTATACCTTTTTTTTTGGAGGGGGGATATGCTCGGTACCTTCGTGTGTCTTCTCCAGTAGTCGTACCTACTAGCTCTTTAATTCAAACTGTCGAATCCTCAATGTTATCGTCACAAACCTACACTAGGGGAGAACAAAAAGGACAAAATACTACTTCTCATAATCATTTTCATAAAGGAAGGTTTAAATGCAATTATTATCATAAGTGGGACCATCTCAAGGACCAATGCTATAAGTTACATGGTCGTCCAGCTCCTATTGCGAATGTTACTTAGACTGCTAGTGTTATTGATTCCTCATAAGGACAGTCATAACCTTTACCAAGATCCTCTATTGTATTGACTGAAGCTGATTGTGAAACTTATGTTTGTTATCTTGCACACACACACACACATATATATATAGGATCTTACGATTCGATTTGTCCGCTCCTTGGCCGATCCTAAATAAAATCTCGATCTTGACAACTTTGCTTTAGATAGCTTAAAGAATCAAGTGATTGGACAAAGGAACTTTCAATTTACTAGGTGATGAAAAATGAAACACAACCTTGTACATAAAAATAATGCAGTCAGAAGAAAGTTGCTTTCAATGGAGATATTCCAAACCCTTGACTTATAGCAATAAAGCAATACTAAGCATTACATTAATAGAAATCAAACTAAGAATTCCTGCCAAAGAAACTCTCATTGTGCTACTTGCTACTATACACATATAATCTCTTGAGAAACTTCATATTATTTTGTGGTAGTTTGGATAAGCTTGTGATTTTGAGTAAGTACTTTAAGTAGAAATGATTTTTTTTTTAAAAAGTAGATATTTAGATATTTAGATATATTTACGCATAAGTGATTTTACTAAAAACAGCATATGCCTTGCTTTTGGATGCAAAAATATAAAAGTACTTTTTAGCATATAAAATTACTGAAAATGACTTACAAAAGTACTTTTTAGAGAATTTATAAAATATTTTTTGGGTATATTTATCTAAAAAGTTTTCTCTCTCTTACATGAGACCTGATTATTTTTTAAACAACATTTTCCTACTTCAAAAATAAGCAACATTCTTGCTTATTTTTAAAATAAGTACTTCTGAAAATAATCTCATACAAATAATAAAAATTAAAAAATACTTAATTTTTTTTTTTAAAAAAAAAAAGCAGCTTTGAGCGCTCCCAAACATGCCATTTATTCATGAATATGTTCAAAAACAGTGTAGTGTTCATCACAAGGAATGTGGTTATTAGGCCAAAAGGAACAGAAAGGAATATGGTTAACTCATGCAACCAGAAATGCCTTTAACTATATAATCTTGTATCTAGATGTTACTCGAGCAAGGTAATAACAATTAACTCAATGGATAGAGCCCTCATGCTCCTCTTATGAAAATTTAACAGTCTGATAGCCAAAAGCCAGAATCTAAGCGCTCTATTTCTCACCAACTAGAAATGCATGCACCTGGTCTCCAGTTTGAACTAAATTGTAACCAGGATTTTTCTTCGCTTTCCTTGTTTGCCTCATCCTATCTTTTGGCTTCTGCATACATATTCGAAAGGAGTATATAGTACCCACAATGCTGAGGTTTTAACTTAAATATATGCTTAGCTGCCCATCGACACAATTCCACATTCCCATATATCTGCGATGCTCCAAGAAGTGCACCCATATATTAGCATCTGGTACAATATGAAGTCCCCTAATAAGGTCTGTTGCTTCTTCCATTAGATCAGCCCTTCCAAGGAGATAAAACTGACAAGCATAATGCATATATGTTGGCTTAATATTAAGATCCTGCATCTCTTTAATGTATTTCCACCCTTTCTCAAGTAGCCCACCATGACTACAAGCTAATAAAACTGCAATAAATGAAGCTGAATCGTATTCCACACCATCTTCTTTCATTGCTTCAAAAAGGTTGATTGTAGTGTCCAACTCGCCTAGCATTCCATAACCAAAAATTATGTTAATCCAGGAGGCTACATCCTTGTCTACGATACATTCAAATACCTTGGTAGCAAGATCTATTCGACCACATTTGGTATACAAGTCCAAGAGTGCATTTGCTGCAAAAAGATGATTTTTGAAAAGCTTCGTTAGCAGCAAGACATGTATCTCTTTGCCTTGCTTTATTGTAGCCAGGTTTGCACGAGCAGATATTATAGTAATTATACCCGCCAATGAAACGATATCAGGCATCGTTCCACAGTCTCATTTCTGAAAACAAATTCAAAGATTCCAAACAATCACTTGTTTGAGAATAGCTTACAATCAGTATAATGTAAGAAACTACATATCTGATAGTGTCAAAGACATTTTGAGCAAGATTCAAGCTCCCAAATTTCAAAAACAAGTCTGTCAGTGCATTCGAGATAAACAAATCAAAGGCATATCCTGCGCAAATTGTCCTGGCATAGATTTTTTTGCCAGCATGCAGGAAACCTAATCTTGTTTAAGCTGGAAGAACATTTGTGAAGGTTACAGTGTTAGGGATTTCGCCACAGCTTTGCATTTGCCTTACTAGTTCTACAAAATCAAAACATGATTTATGTTTACTGTTTAGTACCTTTTTTAATTTTAAAATTAATTTACTTTTTTTAATCTTACTAATTTAGTGCTAAGAATAAATTGAGATATTTCTATTGTTATAAGATAATTAAATATTATTTAAAAATAAAAAACATATTATATTATTAAAATGATAAAGTAATTTTTTTAAAAATACAGTTCTATCCACTTTATCGAATAAATATACTATATTATCATAATACTATATTATCTTTGTCTGAATTTATCATATGGCACAATCTAGGTAATGGTAATATGGTACTACCCTAATACTTAATTTTTTTTCTCACTTATCACTCTTAATTTGACACCTATGAGAAAAAAATGAGTAGCTGCTTTCATCAAGTCATGTGATACATAATTTGACTCTCATATTAGGGGTAATAGTTTTTGTTAATTTGAGTCTTATCACACTCAAATCTTTTCTCTAGTTCACTTGTATAATGGGATAATTAAAATTCAATCCTAAAATACTAAATTCCAAAATAAAATTGTGCCTTATTAAAAAATAAATTATTCAATTATAATTATGAAAGTTTAATTATTTAAATATATTTGTTTATATTTGAGCATAATTAATTTTCCTTAAAATAATCTAAATCAGTTCTTTTCTTTTAGCCATATATTATCTCTCTCTCTTTTTTTTTTTTTTTTGAGATGATTGATTCTTTTAGAAAGCAGTTATTTTCTTTTAGCCATATTTCCTCTCTTTTTTTCTTTTTCTTTTTTCTTTTTTTGAGATGATTGATTCTTTGAGCATAATTAATTTTCCTTAAAATTTATGTGCATTTTATCACCAAAAATAATTCTTACAATACAAAGCTGAGTTCTTTTCTTTTAGCCATATTTTCTCTTCTTTTTTTTTTTTTTTACATGATTGATTCTTTTATAATGACAACTTCATTTTCCATAGCTCTTTTTCTTGCTAAGATTTTGTTGAGTTACAGAGAAAGCAAGCATTCTCTGAACACCAGTTGCGCTTAATATACAAGGACTCATCAGCAGAACATGTGTACATGGCATGTGCAATAATAATATATTCAACGCATTCCCATCAAACTCCGTGCATATACAATAAAAGAGACAATTTTCTGGAAACAGCAACAAGCCCAGATACTCTCACACGGAAAAACAAGAAAAAACAACAAAAGAAAAGCGATCATGATAGCAATGATCTTCCTAAAACCAGAAATCCTAGACTAGAAATATATGGTATCATAATAGCAATGATCTTCCTAAAACCAGAAATCCTGGACTAGAAATATATGGTATTAAATACTATCATCCCAAAAGAATCCAATCCTTAGACTAAGATCTGTTCATGAAGACAGCGCTGACAAATTCTTTGCTGAAGTAAGAAGAGCAACGGCGCGGTGATCTGGGCTACAGAATTTCTTGTAAACTGCCCTAAGCTTACTCTCGGGAGCTACAGAATGGAAGCTGACCATTAGTTTGGCACATTCCCTGTAGCATAAACAAAATAACCCAATTCATTTTCATGAACACATGCTGAAAAGACTTCACTGCACATAAAAACACTCCCAAACAATTTTCTAGTTAATATTCTATTATGGCACTATTAACAAGGATTTGTTAGTGCTAGTTGGAGTTTCTCTTTCTTGTATAGGCAAGAACCAATCACTAACTTTAGTGTAGTGTAGGATAATGATGGCAATGCAAAATCACCTTAGATGGTCCTCAGAATAGCCTGTGTAGTGCTTCAGAGTCTCTGTCCAGAAGGGGCTCCTATTAAGTGTGCATCGAGCAGCATATACAGCAGAAGCAGCAATCACAGAAGGGCTATACAAAATTATAGTAGAATAGTGGACCAGGCTAAGTTCAGCCAGGAAAAACACCATATTCTCCATCTACATTGACAGAAAGTTAAGCAATTCATCAGATGATTCTAACACTTTACTAGTCACTGTGTAGCGTTTTAAAGATCTCTTGAAAAACAGCCGAAAAGAACTATACCTCCTCATCAGAGGGAGTAGAGGAGGCTTTGATATACCGGGCAAGGAAGACATATGGTGTGGGAACTGTTAGATACCATTCAAGCTTACTCAAGATTGTTTTCTCCATCACCAGAACCTGTTCTCTTGCATAGGCATTGTCTGAAATGCATACGAAGTCTTTAACCTGTAGATTTTAAAACCCATATCATAATTTGGAAGAGAGAAGAACTTGGTAATCTAAATCAAAGCCAAATTAAGAAACATAAAAGAAAATGAGTTCCACCTCTGGCGCCCAGATCTCTTCATATTTGCATGCTATCAGCATTGAGCTGATGCCAACCAGCTGAAGTTCCCTTCTCGTTAAAACCTTCATGGAAAGGAACCGATCGACGATATTTATTGTCAGATAAAGAGTCTCTGGCATGAGTTCGAATTTACGATGTACTTCTATCAACCAGTCAACAAGGATTGATCTCATCTTGGCATTTATATCTGGTTGTGAACCCATGTAATCATGTACACGACTATCATCCTGTTGTATAAAGTTAAATATATATTAGAGAGGAAGAGAGACATAAAGAAGGAAGTAAGAACAAAGCATAGAACATTACTTCTGTGAGTTTGTAAAACTTGTAGATGTCATCAAGGTACTCAACTGCTGCCAATTCATTGTCAATGTCACTTGCATCAATGTCTATTACTGGATCCTTTGGCTTGTAAGCAAGTCCGCAAGCAGCCTAAAGGTAGATGATTTAGACTCGTTAGAGCACAGTGATAAAGAGAAGAGCCATATCCAAGAGTAAAAAGGAGGAGAAAGGAAAAACACCTTGCTTCGAGCAGTGAGGGTTGAACTGAAGGTCTTGACATTTTTCATGGTGGACCGTTCTTTTGTCTTTCTTCCTTTAGCAGGTTCCTTCTCCTTTTTTTCCTCAGATTCTTCATCAGAGCTGATGATAATAACTTCAGGTTCTGGCAGCTTCTCAGAAACGATCTTCTCGGCTGCTAACACCTTTGTTGCTGCTGCGCCATTCACAATTTCAGTGCTTGGTTTCTGGGGAAAAAAATCACTTAGAATAGACTTAGCAGGGCAGCCCCATTTCGAGAACGCAATCAATTTTAAAATTTTTCGTTTCTTTTAAATGAACAGATAAAAAACTCTGGGTTGCACCTTATTCTTCTCTGCAGCTGCTTGCCCATTAGCCAATAATTGAGCACAAAAATTTCTGTAAGGCAAAACATATATTTAGAAAAACAGAAGAGAAAAAAGAGGGTGTAAAGAGAAATATGTGGAAAGAGAGAAGAGAAAAACCTTGTGATGCGCTTAGACACGTTAGCACCAGGCTTCTCTGCCTGCTTAGCCACAACGTTACCAATATCCTGGAGTACCCGTCTATTCCTTCCTTCTGGTGCTACATTCTTTAGCTTATTCTCACCTAACAAAAAAGTTATTTCAGAAAAAATTGTAACAAAAAGAAGGGCCGGAAAGATGCATCATGCACTAGTAATTGTGATCCGAAAATTAAAAACTATAATTTCCAATGAGAGGTAACTTCTAAGATCTCAACAGATTTGAAATTCTTATATGAAAAGTTACGAAAAACTTCAAAGATTCAATTTTCAAGGGAACAGAAACTACTGAAAATTGTACATTTATTTAAAAACTCAACAAAACACAATAAAACGGCATTAAATTTGAAGGTCAGAGACAAATCCATCAAATCTCACAGAAATTGGCCCGTAAAAGAATAAAAGAAAAGAAAAGACGAATATCAGAAATGGGTACATAAGCATGAAAAAGGGGTTTGATACCTCTCTGAAGTTCCTGCGGAATAACATCTCTGGAAGCCATATCTGGCTCTTGAAAATTACTCCCGAAAACACCTCCAAGACTCGAAAACAGGGACGAAAGGAACCCCTGGAGACGACTGTTGCGCGTCTCTCCTCTGTCAGCGTCGGTCGTCGCCACCTCTTCGAATGGTTGTCCGACCAGAAATTACCACAGTCCCTCCACCTCTCTCTTCCTCTCTGACAATTTTCCGACTGTTTCTTTCGATCAATGAAAAATTCTCTGTTTCTTCTTTTTTGCACTGTTTGCGAATTTGGGGTTTTCTGAGTTCTGAGAAATCTTTATAACAAAAGGGCGTCACTCAGTGGAACGGGCGCCAGCTCCAACGGTCCTCGAATCCTTATCGTTGGATGGACAACGTATCCAACGGATATAAACCTTTTCCTTATTCCCTTACTTGAACTTTTTTACTAGCCGTTATTGTTAAAGAAACGGTAGGGTTTTATTTTTCTTTTTTACATAGAAATTTCCCTACTAATTCTCATTTGTGACAATTACTTCTAAATTAATTTTTTACTTTAATTTAATTTAAAAACTAAACAATTTATTAATAATTAAAAAATATGAATATTATTCTATATTAATAAGAATGAATAAATATTTATATACTTCTATCTATATTAGTCACATTAATAAATTTTCTAAATCCAGATAAGAAATTATTCTAAATTGTTACAATAAATGAATTAAAATCATTGATAATTTAAAAAAATAAATAAGTAATTTTAAAACATTATAGTGTAACTGACGGTACTCTTTTAACCACATGAATTAAATGCTCCTGCTCCAAACTCATGTAGGTGAGTGGGTGCAAGTGTGTATCAACTTACTTTTTTTTTATTTAATTATTTTGTAAAACTAATAAGATAATAGGGTATAAATTGAAAAAAAAAATTGGGTCAGAAAAAATTGTAACTTTTTTAAAAAATATTTATGATATTTATTTTATTTTCAAGTTTGAGATTATATATATATATCAAGTATATCATACATGCGATAGTGGGAAAGTTATAAATTTTTAAATAAATACTTGTTACATTCTATTTTTTCTTTTAAATAAATATTATATGTTTAAACAAGATATTATTTTTTTCTCAAATTTATATTAAATTTTTGCATGTCTAAAAATGTTTGTACTTTATAATAAAATTTTAAAAATTTATCTGAAATATAGAAAAGAGATTAAAAAATATATATAGCCAGGCATGTGTATTTTTTAAACTGAGAAAAAAAAGAAAAAAATATCAAAACTTCTATAACTATATATATTAATATGGATATAAATATAAATTTGGACTTAGGTTTAGATTATAGGCAATTGTTCCAATTCTAGTAATTAATTAAAAGGGTAATTAAAGGAAATACAAAATTAAAATTCTAACAAAAATAATTCTTATTGCCTAAGACGTTTCTTCCAATTGTGAAAAGGGGTATATAGGAATGTTCAACACCGTTACATACAGTGAGGAGCACGATATTTTCTTTTGTTATTAACTTGTTTATGTAATCCTATTAATGTTTTACGAAGATGGCAGGCTTATCTGCGGAGGGTTGAATTATATTTAGAGATGAAGAATATAAAAAATTTGATAAGATTTAAGAAAAAATACTAAGTATTTGATTGTTTAAAGGATTAATTAAGTGTTATGTGCCTACCTCTCTGATGATACGAAGATGTTATGTTTCAAAAATCTTAATCTATTTTAAAATTAGACAAAAGTATACTCATAAGATTAAGTGTTTTGTGCTTTTATCTTTTTTTCAATTTTTCTTTTTTATTTCTTTGTTATTTTTTATCATATTTTTTATTTTTTATTTATAATATTTTTCTGAATTTTTTTGAGATGTTTTGATACTTTTTTTACTTTTTTTATTTTTTTTTCAAAATGTTTACTTTTTTTTAATGTATGATTTTTTTTATTTTTTTAATGTATAATTAATTTATTATAATTAAAAAAATTAAATAATTTTTTTAAAAAAGATTTATAAACTCCCCTACCTCTCCAAAATGCAAAGGTAAGAGAATAACTCCTAACATAATTATAATTAGGGGACTAAGTTATTGTGCCTTCAAATTTACTTTTTATTCTTTTTATTTTTAATTTTTCATTATTTTTTTTGTTTATGCTATTCATTAGTTTTTTATTTATAATAATTTTTTTGAAATTTTTTAAAATGATTTTATATTTTTTGAATTTTTTTCACTTTTTTTTAAATACTTATTTTTTTTAAATGTATGATTCTTTTAAAATTATTTTTTATTATTTTTTAATTTTTTAATTTATTATTAGTTTATTATTATTAAAAAATTTAAAATTAACAAAATAAAATTTATTTTTAAAATTATTTTTAATACCATAGAGTAGTAAGTCGTTATAACTAATATCTACGCTTATGGGATTGGGGGCCCAAACATTAGGTCCTGTTATGGGCTCAGGAAGGAGGTGTTGGATGAACTGAGCGGTGAAAGAGGATACAGAAATGGGTCGGGTCGTTTCATATACTTTTGATTATGTTTGAAGTAAGTTTTATTTTAACCCCTAATCTAATTTTGTTTCATTTTAATTGTCTAACTTACAAAGTTGTTGTCCTTATGCCCTTCTTACTCCCTAATAAATTGAAATGTGCTATGTGTTGTTTATTTGATAGTTAACATTTCACATGTATAAAATATTTAATTGATATGTGATAAGTTTTCAATCACATAGCAATGAATGACAATTTTTGTTTGGATTTTTTTTTAGTAAACACAATTTATCACATTATTTATGAACATCAAAATACAAAAGAAAAAAGTAAAATAAATAATAAAAAATTATACTTTTAATAAAATAAAACTTCTTAAATTATGTATGATATTTATTTATTAATAAGTTTATATTGATTGACTCTACCTAAAAATTTTTATTATTATTATTTCATTTCGTTAATATGTGATTTTATTGAGCTAAGTAAGAGAAATTTAATCCTACTCTAAGAGTATAGATACGTATGGAGTAGATTTTTATTTTTTATTTTTTTATAATTTTTATTTTAAAAAATATTTTTAAAAAAATAAAAGAATTTTATAACATAAATATTCAAAAATAAACAAAGATAAATCTCTCAAAGAATTTCATAACACTACAAATATTATTTTTATTATTTTTACTTTTTTTATTTTTTAAAATCATTTCTTAAAATAAAAAAATAAAAAAATAAAAAAAATGAAAAATGAAAACCTACCCTAGGAATTACCTTTCACAAATAGTCTCTTTGCTGGAATCTTCGCTAGCAACTTCAGTTTCAATTGTAGTTCACTCTTTTCAAATGTTTTGTTTTTTTGAATATATGAATAGTAACATGAAAGTTTGAATTTAATACTTTTATTAAATTATCCAAATTTTTTACTATTAAACCATATATACTTAATGGCTGTTTTTTTTTCAACTTTTAATATATGTAGTGTTAATGTTTTCAATGCACGAAGGATGACAGGCCCATGTTAAGAAGGAAATTACGAGAAAGATTAATAAAATATATATATATATATATATATGAATTTATAAATAATAAATATAAATAAATTTATTAATTAAATAAGAACTTATATATATTTTGTTTATCTCGCATAATATATTTATATTATGTTCTTTCTTGACATAAGGCAATTTTAATTTATTTTAAAATTAATTCAAAACATACTTTTAATCTTTTATGTTTGAAGGTTTCATTTTAGTCTCTTATTTGACTTTGTTTCATTTTAATTTCTTAACTTACAAAGTTGTTCTGTGACAATTTTTGTTCAAATTTTTATAAACACAGTTCACCACATCATTTATGAACTTCAATATACAAAAATAAAATTAATTAAAGTTATACTTTTAATAAAATAATACCTCTTAAATTATTAAGTTTATACCAAGAGAGTGCACATAAGATTTTGTATTTCTTTTAGGCCTTTGTTATGCTAGTAACCATACTTTTAAAGTAACATTTTATTTTATTTTTATAATATTTTAAGAAATAATGTAAAAGAATCTTTTTTTTAATTGAAAGAAATAAAAAATAATAATTTTTTAATTTTTAATTTATTTTTAAATACTTATATTATGAAATTTGTTTATTTTTTATATACTTTTAAATTGTTTCTTAAAATAAAAATTATAAATAAAAAAAATAAAATACCACTCCATAACAAATCCATTTTTTTTTATGATTCCAGTTCGTTATCTAATTTGTGCCACAATCATGTTGATTGTGTTGAGCGGCATAGATTGATTGTATAACATAACTTTTTAGATTCAATTTCAAATATGATTATGTGCAATAATGTGTAAATTGTAATTCAATCTTTTCAAATGTTTTTTTAAGAAAATTTTGTATCTTTTCACTCATATATATATATGTTATTGTATTTTTTTTAATATATTAATTGTAATATATTACACATTTAATTATTATAATTTAGTAAAATTATACCACATTGTTTAATTAAATATTAAATATAATAATTTTAATTAATATAGGTTAATTATATAATTAATAAACAAAATAAACATAATATTTTCAGGAAAGAATTTATATGTCTAATAGTTTAACTACATTATCTAATTCAAGGAAGAAATGTAAAAATTGCAAATCGAAATGCCTCATTAAATTTGCATTTATGGAATCAGAAAAATTAAAAGAAATGGATTTTTTTTCATTATTCTATTGGCCATTTTTATGGGTTATAGGCTTGGGAACTAAAATTACACTTGATATAGAAGCTTTAAATGAACGGTTAGAGTAAGAAAGAAGGTATTATTCTTATTTATGTTTAGGATATTTAAGTTATTTTTTATAGTAAGTTTGTTATTTATTTTTTATCATATTATTATT
>JASKGM010001859.1:0-12309 GCA_034509205.1 Ceratonia siliqua
AAAACCAGAGTGCGCCGAGGGAGGTGGCCGAGCAGTGGAGCTTGCAGGGAGTGGGTGTGATGAAGGGAAAGTGTTGCCGAGGGAGAGTGAGTATAACAAGACCTTACAGTGGAGCTTGAGGGAGAGATGAGATGATTGGTTGCAGAGGTTGGCGTGGAGAAAAATGGACCTCCGAGGCTGGGTATGGGTTCAGAGGGTGAAGAAGAGGTAGCGTGGAGTGTGGGAATATGGGTTTTCAGAGAAAATGAGCTCATCATCATTCATTTTTTTTTTTAATTTGGCCTAAAAATTAAGTAATAAAATAATAAAATATAACAAAATACAATAAAATTAAAATAAATTAAAATAAATTAAAATAAAAGTGGAAAAATATTGGACAAAAATAGGTGTTTACACTATTTTATTTAGATTGTTAGTTAGGTTAATGTAATAGAGTACAAGGCTTAATTCATTATTAGTAGATAATGTATTATTAGAGTTGTATTCGATTAGGAGTTGTATTAGATGTTAAGCTTAATATGTTAGAATTTGTATTAGTGAAACAATAAAATCTGTTGGCTCTGAGGCATGAAAATTACACTATCTTGAGTGTAATATTGCTTCTCTATAAAGTTGTCCCAGGATACAACAAAACCCTAAAAAACTCTCAAATGGAAAAAGTGGATCAATGCATTTAGAACAACTCCTTTTAAAGATTTGAAAAGGAACTTTTGTAGACATAATTTTCTATTGGAAAGATACATTGATCAACAGGTACAACTGTATATTTTTTAAAAAAATAATTAATTAACATCTGAACTGGGTCAAATTGACCCGAACTAGACCAATCCAGTAATAAAACTGAACTTTAAAAGGATATGTCTGATCAAGGCCTGATGTGCCCAAGTGCCAATTAAAGACATTTAAATATCTTTGATTTCTTATGCAATTTGAACTAGTTTTATTGGTTTAGCCCATATAACTAAAGTTACTCTTAGCCTTTGTTTGCCTTTTATAAAGCCTTTAAACTTTCATGGTTTTTTCAACGAGGGACTTGGTTCCACAACGCAGTTTACAAACTATTCAACATTCCCCTACTAGTTTGTAAATTAAATCATTCACGATAAATATGATGCATATAAGAAGGTACCTTACAAGTTTAAACCTTCAAATTAGTGTAAATATCAAAGGATGCTAATTAAGTACTGGGTGTCTAAAGATTAAACCAAGACTCCTTGCTATTAGGATCGAAGATATCACACACACCATAGTTATAAATTTCTCCAAAGAGGTTTTAACGGCCTTAGTACTATTTAAATGGCCATGTGCTAAGCAATCCCATTTTCTGTGAATATTTTCAAAGGTAAAACCCATTAACCCTTTGTTAAAGCGGCACCACTTCATATTCACATACGTGGAGTTCATTTCATTGTCTCTGTTACAATAGACAATATTTGAACAACTCCATTAAGAGCTAAGCTCATCTTCTCAATGTAACAGTAAGCACTAACCTCATGTTTTGTATGAGACTCCTCTTAATTAGTGCTAAAATAGACACTTAACAATGACTTGTTACCCATTAAACTTAGTAATTACCAGTTTGGTAATTCAAAGTTGGGTTACCATCATTGGTGTCTTTGAGGGTTTAGTTTAGTCCTATACTACTTGTTGTCCTCCACACCATATCTCTTGGTAAAGATTTAGTAACAGGATAAGCCAAATTATTAGCATATTTTACATAAAGAAGTGAAATTGTACTACTTGATGTCAATTTTCTAATATAATCATGCCTTAGGTTAATATGTCTTGACTTTCTATTATACATGTTATTAAATGCACAAGACATTGTAGCCTCACTGTCACAGTGTATGGAAACAGGTGACAATGGTTATGGCCACAACTCAATTTCAAATAACATATTTATTAACCACTTAGCTTCCTTACCCGCTGTAGCTAAAGAAATAAATTTAGCCTCCACGGTAGAATGGGCATGGCAAGTTTATTTCTTTGATGTCCAACATATTGCACCTTCAGCTAGTGTAAATATCCAACTTGTAGTTGCAATACTTTCACCAGCTCTTGTTATCCAGCTTGCATATGTATAACCTTCTAACATAGTAGGAAAATTTGTATAAGACAACTTTAGGTTTGTAGTACTTTTAAGGTATCTAAGTACCCTTCTAATTGCTTCCCAATGTTCTGTACAATAACTACTTGTAAATCTTGACAATTTGCATACAGAAAAAACAATATCTAGTCTTGTACAATGCATTGAATACATTAAGCTGCCTATAACTCTGGCATACTTCAATTGTTCAATTGGTCTACCAATATTTTTCACAAGTTTTACACTAGTATTATATGGAGTACTATACTCTTTAATTTTGAGATGTTCAAATCCGCTCAAAATTTTCTCTATGAGAGTTTGACTTAAAGTAAACCCATGATCATGCTTAGTAACTTTGATACCCAAAATTGTATCGACCTCATTAAGATTTTTCATTTTAAATTTTGAGGTCAGAAACTTCTTAATTTCATCTATGCCATGCATGTTGGTACCAAATATAAGCATATCATCAACATAAAGACTAACTATAGCTCCACATTCTTTAGTAAACTTGGAATAAATACACTTATCAGCAATATTATGTCTAAATCCAAAAGACAAAATTACTAAATCAAACTTTTCCTGCCATTGTTTAGGAGCTTGTTCAAGACCATACAAATATTTTACAAGCTTACACACTTTACTTTCATCTATAGGAAGAACAAAACCTTCAGGTTGTTGCATGTAAACATGTTCCTTTAAATCACCATTTAAAAATGTTGTTTTAACATCCATTTGATGCATATGCAATTTATATATAGATGCCAAGGCAAATAGAACTCTAATGGATGTTATTCTAGCTACTGAAGCATAGGTATAAAAATAATCTAAGTCTTTTTTAGTAAAACCTTTTGCAACTAGTCTTGCTTTAAAGGTTTGCAATGTACCATCAGAATTATATTTTCTCCTAGAAACCCATTTGTTACCAATCAATTTTGAACCAATTGGTAAGTCAACCAAGACTCAAGTATTATTAGACATTATTGAGTCTATCTCATCATTCACAACTTCCTTCTAGAAAGCTGCATCTCTAGAAGCCATTGCTTCTTCAAAAGTTTTGGGCTCACTCTCAATGTTTAATAATACCTTCATCTTTTTAATAATCCTATTTCTACTACCTTTTACCAAAAAAGTAATGAAATCAGGATCAAGGCTTCTTTCTTTCCTTGCCCTTTGACTTCTTCTTGGTTCAGATGGTTCACTCACTAGTCTTCTCTTACCTTTAGCAAGAGATTCAAGAATATCATAATTATTTTGATCTTGTGCATTTTATGGTTTATGCATACCACTCATGCACATAATCTTCAAGTTCGTGTACAACTTGATCTAACATGAATTTGCCTTCAAAAAATTCAAAATGAATATATTCTACAATAACATTAAATTCTAAACTAAGAAGTCTATATGCTTTGGACTTTTGTGCATAACCAACAAAAACACTTTTTATTCCTCTTGGACCTAATTTAGTTATGGGGGATGCTGTCCTACTCTTGAGTAGGAATACTCGAGAGCAGGCTGGCCGTTTGATTTGATTATAGTGAATTATGGCCATATCAATTGTGGATAAAAGAATTGATTAACCAACAATCGAATAAAAGAGTGAGGAGCAATTTTATTTTTAAAATTTATTGTCTAATCCTTGCAAAATGAAAAATTTCACAAATAACCCAAGGTGCTCCTCTTTCCTCTGTCTTTCATTCACCCATTCCGTCATCCTCGTAGCCCTTTGGTCCCCTCTTTCTCGGCCAGTGGTCGCAGGTGGTTTACTCGTCATCGACCTTTCTCGGCTGGTGCTCACAGGTGTTTGGGTGACAAATTCCGACGATAGGAACGTATGTCTACGAGATAATATGCGCTAATTTTCTTGCTACTAAACCAAATCAATAGAAGTAAAAACTTCAATTAGTATGTCGTAGTGCTGCCTAGCAGGTGAAGGCCTTTCGGATTCAGAAAATCTACAAAATGGTTCTCCTGTTCTTCAACCTAAGAAATTCTAGGGTCGGGTTTCGAGAAGGAAATATAAGGTCTGTATTGTTTGTAACTTCTCATGGTTCAATTTACAGTTATTGATTGTGGGTAGTTAGTTTAATGGGTCTGACACATTTTACCTCTAGGTTCACAAATTGCCATTATAAGAAGTCTTTTAATGCTGAACTTCCCTTGCCATTTAAGGCACAAAAGCAGAGTTATGGTAACACAAAAATTTAAATCTTCATTTAGCTAATTCAAAATCCCGTTATGTCAATGATGGTTAATAATAATGTATTCTAACTAAGGGCTTTATTCTATTTGGTAAGAAATTTAATGGTAATGTTTTCTTTTGCAAAAGAACCGATTAAACCCAGAGTTCTCCTAGATTTTTTATTCTCTCGAAGATTATTCGTTTAGTTCTCTTATGGCATTTATGGCTTCAAATCAGATGTCTGGTGGAAACCATGTAGGTTTGAGTTTACCCTGTCACTACTTTTCTTACTTTTTCTTTATCATTAATCATATATTGGTGCTGATTTATAGTTAGATTTAATGATTTACATTGAACCCTGAACCCTCAAACCTGATTTGATATCTTATAAATGCTTACTATTTCTAAAATATGAGTGATAATTGTTGAATCTTAAAACATCGACTGATGAAGGGAATATATGAAAGCAAATTAGAATATACAACTATCCAAGATTGGCTTAATCAGTTTGGGTTGCTGTATACCCACCCATTTCATTATTGTTGATATGAATGGTGTTTATCAATTTATGTATATTAATTTTTGCTCTCATGAACTTTGATGTAGTTCATGCTTTCACTAGTCCTTTACTCCTTGTGGTTTCTGAAGAATAGTGAAATAAAAAACTATAGTTGCTAAGGCCTGTCAGAATGGATGCATTTCTACATATCAGGTACCATAGATTCTGCAAACAATTAACATACCACTTGTGGGACTTTAGAAGTGATTGTTGCATTAGGTTCAATTCCAATTTATTGCCTTGAAGTTCAATGAATAAAGAGCTTGAGTAATTTGACATATGCGTAGCAAACTCATTTGATTGCACTCTAATTTTTTTGCCTTCTAATGAATTGTTAACATGAAAAATAATCCACATGTTTTATTACGAGTAATAGTTCTATACATCCTTTAACTACGTGGCTTATTTCCTTTCCATTTCACAATGTCACAAATGACACAAAAATTTCACTTCCCCCTTCATCTTGCATAAATTGTTAAATTTAAGCAGATTCTTCAGTCTCCCTTCCTTGGAGTATAAAACCACACTGGTCTTCGTTCTTGTTACTGCATTGGCCTTGCATTATCCTCATAGCCCTGGAGATACATCTCAAAATGCTACTTGCACTTTAAAAGAGAAATTAACACTTAATATTCAGGTTCAATTTATACAGAATTTAGTTGCTTACATCATGAACATCATCTCTGAGTTTCCTAACTTGCTCCCTTGAGACTATTCTCACCTGTAAGAAACAACATATAAATTCAACCGAGGGTGTCTAGAAACTATAGGTTAGTTTAAAGAACCATGTACAAGTATATAACCTTCTATTGTTTGTTTGAATGTTAAAAAGAAAAATAAACTTTAGTAGTAAAAAAAGTGGTTCTGAATACTTATTGTAATGAATGCTTATGATAACATGGATGACATAATAACATATCTAGAGCTAGGGCTATAAGTAAGGTGGTACTGTGGTTTGGTCTAGTTTCAAGCCTAAACATGAACCAAATTGAGGTTATATGATTAACATAATTTTCTAGCCAAACCAAATCATTGATCCTATGAAACTAAGGCAATTTGACCCCAATTTAAATGATTTGGTTTTACAATTTATGCTCTAAAAGTTGAAACTCAAAGGCCTAACTAGAAAAGTATTGATTATGGAATGAGAGTTACTACTTTGTTGGAAAAAATAGTAAATAAAGTTGTGGAAAAATCAAATTATGTAGCTTGTGTTACTCAGGAACTTTACTTAGTCTTTAGTAATTGTTAGTTTTTACACTCTTTTGCATATATTTCAGCCTTAAGAAATTGTTGTTTTTTACAATGTTTTCCTTTTTAGCCGTTTCCCTTTGATACTACATTCTCCACCTTGTTCATTTAAATTGTATAGGTAAAAACAGAACTACCAGTTCATCATTCTATTAGTTAAGCATAAAGGGCCTGATTGATGGGATGTTTCATGATTGTCTATTGAAGAAAATAATATTTAGCAGTAAATATGTTGATTACCTGGGCAAAGTATTGTCTGTGGTTAGTTATAAAAAGAGCATGAGGGTGATTAGTATTAAATAAGTGTTCAAGGCTACTCCACCACTAGCCTTGATTCCTTGGTATATTGTGCTGAATGTTTTTATAAAACTTGCATTTTATCTTTATATAGGTAGTTCGTTTAATTTGTTGCGTAAAGTTTGTTATCATACCAAAGTGATCTACTTATTTTAATAACATTAAAATGTTATTATTGTCTATATTAGGTCCCATGGCTTAGGACGTGTTTCATTAGCAAGCAACAATCATGGGACTTGCTGATACATACACAGTGGTGTATTCCTAGTCTTAATTCATTTTCCTCTTAACTATCCGTTCAAGCCACCAAAGTTAATTTATGCTGCATTACTCCATTCATTTAAAGTTATTTCTATTATTCAAATATCTTGGAAATGAATTCACAGTTTTGCTCTTTAGCCTTTGGGCATATTCTTCTTCAAGTGGTATCTATAAACTAGGAATCGAAAACTTTGATTGGAAAGGATATCTCTCTCTCTCTCTCTCTCTCGCTCACATGCAGACACATACCTATACACCTTAAACACACAAATATACATTTGCCCCATTTAACTTGCATTTGTGTATCATGTGTAAATTCTTGCTAAGCATTAGGAATAAGTTTTCTTTCTACACAAGGAAGGAATTTAGCTTTGCGCCAAAGTCTTTCTTTGTGCCAAAGTCTTTATTTCCTTTTGACTGTATTTATTGAAAAATGTTAAGTATTTCCTTTCAAACTTCATAGGCGAGAAATTTTTGTCTGTTAAATTTCATGCAAACAGATATGTTGGCTTCAAAGCTATTGTTCAAGGACTTTGATTGTGGTTCAGGAAAAGAAAGAAGTAAACTTAGCGCTTTGAAGGGACTAGATGGCTCTTTTATATTAACCCATTGTTTTAATTTAGTTTGCTTCTTTAATAGGATTCTTATCTTCCTTGCTTAGCTGTATACTTGTATGTGTTTTTCTTTATAAAACGTCTTATATTAATTTAAAGTGGGTGAAGGCCTGCTCTTATCACTATATGGTTGTATAAAGAGTCAAGTATTCTACTGTATGAGTTAATCTAGTTTTATCAGTTAATTATAGATGTACTAATTTTAACCGTCACAAGTTCATGTGCATATCAAGCTCATTTGGTGAAGGAATTGCCTGATACAAATGAAGCTGTTACTCAATGGTGTCAATATATATTTGTCAGTAAGGTGCGTGTTCATTCAAAACTATTTTCTGATCTTTTTTCTTAAGGTTTAACTTGTAGATGAAATTCTAGTTTGCCTGTCCAAGTTTCTATATTGAAGTAGTTTAATTTTGTACAATTTTGTAATATTTATAGGTGAACTTGTTCCTTAAATATTGTGGCTTTTGTGCCAATAAATTCTCGTGGTGCGATTACTTTACATGCCTTTTTACCCTTGGGTCAACCGTATTTACCTTGCTCATGCATCTTTAATGCAAATAGTGGAAAATAAACCAATCCTGTGTTCATGTCATTGTTTTCTTGAAGACTCTTTGCTAGTTTTATCGTGCTTCTTCAAGGTAACTTTTCTTAACAGCATACTAGATAGCAAGCTGAGTGTTCATGCCATTGTTTAATATTGGGCATACCCCCAACTCTATAAATATTTAATAATTGCTTTTGTTTTTTCAGTCAAATAGCATACCAAACGGTCCAACCCAGTCTTGAGTATTCCTAATCATGAGTAGGATAGAAAAGGCCTTTGAGTAATCAAATGGTGACTAGGTAAACATACTGGCAAGAACATATAGAGATGCCTGTGTCTTTGAAATAAAACATGATGATAGCAAGGATGTTGTTTCAAGTTCAGAATGTAATGTCAAAGGTTCAAGTGAGGAAATTGCTCAACTGGAGGTTTTAGTAGAGAAAGGTACAACTCAAGTGCAGCTTTTAGTTGAAAATGCTAAAACAAACTTGGGTGATTCATTATGTTCCATTCTTCTGGGAACGAATTATGGTCCTTGGACATCAAAAATTTGGAATCTGCTAAACCAAGAAACTATTTTGGTGAAGGTGATGTGATAAATTTTGATACAACAGCTTTGATGGCTCTTGTATGAGGAATTATTAATGGTGGTACCAAGAAACTTTTGGACACTCCAGAGAGTGAATTGAGGGAGCGATTTAAGGGAAACCTTGAGTTTGTGGTTGGTCAAGTGAGTTATCTTATAAATATTTTTGTCACATCCTACTCTCTATTACACCACTATATATTCAATTAAATAATCAAGAAACACAAGTTTTGCATTTTCCATGTCTTTTTCCTGGTGAAATTTAATATTATAATGGTGTTTATCTACAAAACAGTGACAATGTAGGCTTTATGAAGTTACTCAATGAACATATTTTATGGAAAAATTGGAGCTAAATGGCCAACCTGTTTACTTATGCATAAGGGACAAATAACCACACATGGTGGTAACTCAGTTCAAAAAATGTACTTAACCATACTGTACGGTTATTTGGTCCTTATAAATAATAACTTAGGGGATGCCCCTTCATTCTAATCCTTCATTATTTTGTTAAGATACAAAATCATTCATTTTAAACATTTAAGTTTTTGAACTCTGAAGGATCCATAAGCTGATTAGTTTTGAATTTGATTAGCAATGGATTTTTCTTTTCTAGCATTTGGTTAGTTCTATCTGCTGTTATACTATTTTTGCATACTAGTCAGCATTTGTTTGCATTAATTGATACTGTGGAATGAAAAGAAGAATTAAGAGATATATCCCATTTGAAGACCCCGTCATGCTAAGAGAAAAAAATTTAATCCTTCAATTAACTTAATTTGCCAAGTTTATTATAGCTAAGTTAGTATTGTTGAACTTGAAATGCTGTCTCAATCTATTAGTGTGCAAGAATTAAATGTGTGAATCTTTGTTGTTTTATTTAGGTCAAATCTTTTAGGTGCCAATGCAATATGTTTGTTCAGAGCGTAGGCATATTTTTATTCCAATTTGTTTCTCGCACTTACTCAACTGTGTTTAAGGTTTAAAGATGTGTAAAATTGGTATATACTAGCCAGTAATTGAAAAGGAAGAAAATTGAGCAAGAAAAGGAAGAAAAATGACACAACTAAAATCAAATATATAATATGGCCAGCTGCAATTAATCAACATCATATAATTAACAAGAGTCATGTTTGAACAGATATAATAACCTTTTACATCATTTTCTCATATACTTTTAGCATTTTCCAGGTGCCAGATGTACCCCACTAGTCATTCTAACCTAAGTGCCAAGTTAGACAAGGCAGTGCACAATAACCTAAAAACAAAGCTAAAATCAACATAAAAGTTGTCACTAACATGAACTACGAACACAAAATCTAATTAGTCAATTTACATAGCCATATCAACATGTTGTCATGATCAGCACGTATTATATTGGAATTAGCTCCACATAAATTGTTTATTGACAAGTCTGCAACCAAAAGCCAATAATCCATTAGAATTATTTGCCTAAAATATTATTGATTAAAATATATCCATCAAGTTAAGAAAGACAATTCATCACAAGTATCACACTACCATTCACTGCCTCACTCATGATAGTCTCATAATATCATAATAGGATATTTATATTCAGGATATTCATAACATTATGTAAATTACTTCTTATGCGTTATTTATCCACTCACTTATTACCTCACTAATGATAATCTCACATTGATATAACAGGATATTCATAAGTGAGCATATGCATTGTCCAACAAAAATAGAAAAAGATCAACAAAACAAATTTCTCAAGTCTTGTGCAAAGTAATCCATAAAGGCTTTACATAGCTGTTGTGAGTACAAAGGACACCAATAAAGCCACATGAAACTGTAAGACATGCAAATAATTTACTGCTCTGATTCTTATAATTCTCCAAGTTTCAATTAATTTTACATAGTCTAAATTCGTCTAAATTCTTATAATCCTATAATATTTTCAGAGCTTATGTCGTGCTCAATACAAGTAATAATCTCATTTATGTAAAAATGGTGTTCTAGATACACAGAGTACTGAATACCTTGTAGCAATTCATGAGTAAACATCAGTAGAACCATACTCCATATACAAGACGAGCCAAACTCCATGCAATAGTCTATATCCATATTATAAACCAAGGACTACTTTAATCCAAAAAAATACTAAACAAATTAAAATAAGTTGTAAACAACTAATAATTGGGAACAAGGGGTGTTCAGGTAGTGCAATGTTAAAACAACTAGCCTTGGCACCAAATGTTTCTACCTGTATTACATATTCTCTCCTAAGAGCCTCCTAAATGCTAACTCAGCCTTGGTATGATTCTCATCCCTGCAATCATTATAGTCACCAAGTACCAACCACATTGCAAGTGTGAATCGATTTATGTCAGTCACTGGCTGCAATGAGTATACTATTGATCTAACTAAGAACAGAAACATATAATTCAAAACAACAAATGTAAATTGAAAAACACACACCTCAACATCGTAGTTATCCCAATGATGCCTTCTCATCATCTAGAGCATAACATACATGCCATAGTCATAACTAAAAGCAAATTTAGAGGTAAGAAACCAATTGTTCACCAAAAACATCTTTCATTAGGGCACATTAACCTAAATCATTCTTACTCATTCAGCTGAGGCTCATTCAGATTGGGGATGCTGATGAAAAATGTGCTACAGTCAGGGAGTTGTGGTTCAGTTGACAATGTTGTTGCTTACTGTACAAATTAACTTGTAAAAGTGGCCTGATATATGTGAACAAAATACAATCATGGTGACGAATGATGGCTTTAGTTTAAGAATAAAGGTTGCATTTGAATAATCATATAAATATCAATCAACCAGTTTGGCGATCATTTGTTCTCTTTGGGTGGTCAGGGATTTAGGTGCCAATAAATCCAAATGGATGATCAATTTGTCACTATATCAACAATAACAAGATACTAGTGAATTTGTCCTTCGTTGATTGGGTAGAAAACCTGAAAGTAGATGGATTTTGGAGACAAGGTAAAACCACTTATTAATGAATGTCAACAAAAGTGGCTTCCACCTATGCAACTTATCACTGTGAAATAAATACCCTTTTCATTTGAGCCTCATGAGGGAAGTATAATTTCTTGTAACCCTTATTCATATTGGTCACTTTCATCCGGTCAGTCTTAATATCCTCTTGTATTGAATCATACGCAATAAAGGACTTTGTAACAAGTTATGTAATTTTTTAACGCATAATATATTAAGGTAATGTGATGCTTACCTAAACATATGGTAGGAAGTAGCAATCAACAGGTCCAATACATTAGATTAGCCCATTGTCAAATGGCAAGCAACTAGATTCAGTATCTATTTCATGCAACGTCGGACAACAAATATCCAGTTAATGAGTCAATTATTACATATTTATTTAAACCAAATGGACATAACAAGTAGAGGAATTTAGTTTCTTACATCGTCTATTATCCATTCACTTGGATTCAAACATTTGAGTATTGATCTATTGGCATAACATCCCTCACATTTTACAATGTATTCCTTAAATATCCAAATTTTCACATGAAAATTAATTAGTAAATACAATTGTATGCATAATCATTGTTATTGGATAACTCATTTTTTATACGTTTGTAAACTCTTGACATAAAGTTTTCAAACGTATATGTTGGAGTGACACAACTTACTCCATGTCGCCAGATGTGGAGAAAATATAACTTACCACAATTAATTCTTTGTCCTTGTACATTTCAGTACCAAATACCGTCATGAATGGTTGTATCCACTGAAACAATTGTAGTGATGCAAGGCAATATTTAAAGCAATACACATTATATTGTCATTAAAGCCCAAAGTCAAATATGACTTTATAGTTATGAAATAAGAAATGCTTTACAAGTGCAAAAATTAATATAAATGGATAAACAAAACACAGTATTGAGCATTCGATTATCTTATCTCAT
>JASKGM010001922.1:0-12300 GCA_034509205.1 Ceratonia siliqua
AATCATTTAACTATTACATGAGATACATAAAAAGCTTTTGGGAAGATCCTTTAGTTGCTTCCATAAGGAAATCCTAGCTGCACTTAGTATTAGACTGTCCATGGACTATTTGTGAGAAGCATAACGCAGGCCATTGGAATGGGTATGTGATTTATTTCATCTGTGAGATTACTCCGAATGCATGTGATACACTGTTTCATGAGAAAGAGTTTCCTATGTGAAGAGCGAGTGGATCCTCCCTAGGATATATGTATTTTTCCCAATCATAAATATATGAATTTTCATACTCATAATTATATTGTTTTTATATACAAATATAAGGAATTTGCATCCCTTTATTTTCATATATATACAAGTATAAGATCATGAAGATTGCATACATTTCAATTTATGATGATGTATTGTTGTTTGTCTGAAAAAATCTATTCTTATAGTTGATGTTATAAATAATTAGTCAATGTGAATATTATGAATGAACTAATCTTGGTGAGAACGGTAGAATTCATGAATCTAAAGGGACCCAAATTTGATATATATAAAGTTCTACAAGCATAAACTATACAAATGTATGAAATGTTAATCTCTAAATTTTCTTAATCATAAAATAGATATTGTGATTTGTGTAATGCTTGTATCCTTTGGTTGGGAATTTCCTGCTCACTGAGTCATTAAGACTCACCCCCAAATTTTTCTAGTTTTTGTGTGCGGGATTTCCGTAGGCTAATCCAAATGACAACTTTGGTAGTTCGCCATTTGGGATTGGTAGGTTTTTTGGAAAATGAATGGAGCAACAGTTCGAGTTATTGGACAGTTGAATTAGGATGCTGCATGATCATGTGAAATTTTGAAAGTCTTGTATATGCCTTGTTTTGTTGTTTGCCTGTAATTTGGGAACGTCCGAATTACATCGAGAACTCTGTCAAATTATTTTTAAAGGTTTTTGCCCGTATTTTCTTTCAGTCATTATATGACTTATGAGTTCCTTTCATTTGCTTGTATGTTGTAGTTGCATATGAGTATATGTGTAGGCTTGTAGGAGGTTATCCAAGTACTAGTTTTCTACGTCGGTCACGTACTCAGAATTAGGACTGACACACGCACACACACTCTCTCAACATATTGTTAAAACATACTACTTAACATGTTATCTCTTTTTAATCTCAAATTGAAATGAGTGATAATAAAAACATATTAAGTTATTTTCTTGCATCAAAACAAAATGAATATTTTAAATGATTGTTCTTGCTTTTTGTATCAATTAGTAGTTATTTAAGACTTGTTTTTATTGTTTGAATTATATTAAAGGTCAATTTTTTTCTTTATGTTTGAATTTTATTATAAATAAATTTAGATAAATAAATATAGCTATACACAAATTTTGTGCAACTTAAAATATTTTTGATAAATAGATATGGTCCAGGTATTTAAGGATTTGATAAGGATGGGGGTTGGCCTTGAGTTTGGTAGTTGTACATGTATGGATATGGGGACGGGGATGGGTTTAATAATTTTATGAGTATGGGCCTAAGTAATATATGAATTATTCTACTCATACTATACTCATGCTCATTCTAGTGCTGTGAATGTTAGCAATTTCTATTTTTTCAAATTCATAAAACATCACTACTTTCTCTTTTAAATACACAATAAATACTGAGACAATTTAGTCATTTGATTTGAAGAGCATTATAAATGTACGGATATTTAAGCCTTAACCGCCATTTTTGGTTGCAATGTTTGCGTGTTCTTCCGTAATTCCAAATTTCTGGTGGAATCCCATTTCTTTTGGAGGGTTCTGCTCTTCAAGTTCATCCGTAGGCCAACTCACCATGCCACCTGGGTGTTTGCTGATCTCATGCAGCATTCTCAATCAGCAATTTAATACACCAGACTTCTTCAAAAGATTGATTCTTTATTGAGTCTCACCCCAGCAGATTTCTTTGACATTTAGGGATGGCTTTCTAGGAATTCCACCTCCAGCTCAGGGCGTAGGGATAATCAGAGCATAAGAAGGACGGGTTTGATTAGGTAAGTCATGGGTAGATTCATGCCTAGTGAATCTGTTTTTTTTCCTATAATACCAACGATGCACAAGCTGGAAAATTTAGGAAAGGAAAAGGATAAGAAAATCTCGAGAAACAGAAAATCTAGAGAGGAAGAAGGGAAAAATAGAAAATTTCAAAATAGGTTAGAGACAAAGGAACAAAATTCTGAAAGAGAGAAGTGTCTTGGGATCAATTCCATCACCGATTTGAGGCTTTATAGAGGCAAGCTATCCTACTTTTCACATTTTCTTGGTTCTGTAATTTGGCTGTAATACAATTTGTTTGGGGTAAACTTATTTCTGGGTTGGGATGTTCATTTGGCTTCGATAAGTTGGAATAGAGCCATGAGGATTGATTTTTGTTTGGTTAGCACATGTTATTTCGATCATAGCTTGTAACTAGAATATGTTTAAACTGTCGGTTGATTGTTATAGGTTGGACTATGCTGTTAATTTCGGTTCAGTGGAGCTTTGCTGTTTAGATTTCGTTTTATAAAACTCGTGCTTTTGATTCTAGATTGGATATCATGTAGTAAAACATGTTTTTGTACTATACTTTGTAGTGATTACCGGGCTTAATTTTGCGGTAAGTTCAAGAAGTAAACGTTTTATAGATTGGTTCAGACTTAGAATCAAATGGTGACGTAGTCTGAGTCCAGCATGGACTTCTGAGATGCTATGGCTTATGTTTAGTGTTCGTGGTTTGTGGGATCGTTCCTGTGTTCGTCTAGATGTCAAAATATCAAACTGTTGGGTGATAGTTATGCTCTTCTTTGGGACTTATTTTAAAATATGATGAAACCGGGGAGCTTTAACTAGTATTACTCTTGCTGTTAATTTTAGATTGGGAGGTATTTAGTGCCAACCAAAATATTGGCTTCCATGGGTTCAATTGCTTCATATTTGGATGTATGTGATTTCAAAATAGGATACTTAACGGAGATTGAAATTCATAGGGACTGAAATTCTTCTACCTCTGGATGATAGTGTAATTTAAGTGTGACCCCCAGTTGTAGCATGTTACTTAGGATACCAAATATTTTTGGATCATGTGTGTCCCTTCTTATGCATGGTATTGGGTTTTCTAACTTCAATTGATCTTGGTTAAAATATGATCACATGTCGGGTGTATCGAACCTGCTCCCTGAAAACTATCGGTTTGAAGTTAATAGGAATCTACTTGGGATCGAAATTCAGCATATTCTGCATTTTTTTCTCTTGTGGGGCATCTGCTCATCTTGCTTGTTGTACTTTGTTTTATATACCATAGGTACCTTATTTTGATTGTAGTAAGCAAAAAATTAAGTGTCCAAGGCACTTGGTTACTTCCCCTAAAATAGAGGCAGTGGGGAAGCAGTATGATTTAATGAGCTTCAAACATGTGGAAATATAGGAGCTGTTTGGAACGGTTTTTGTTTTATTGTTTTTTAAAATAGTTTTTAAAAATAATTCTAAAAAATATTTTTATAGAACAAAAAAACAAAAAACTTGTTTAGGTAAAAATATTTTTCATCAGTTGTTTTTCGTGTTTTTTAGAAAATATATGACGAAAACAAGCCAATACAAAAAAAAAATTATTTTTCTTTTTTTGTTTTCTAATCATTGTTTTCGAAAATAACTTTTAAAAAACAACTGATGAAAACAGTTACCTAAACAAGTTTTTTTGTTCTTAAAGAACAAAAAAACAAAAAACTATTTTTAAAAATCAAACCAAATAAGGCCATAATGTCATGGGTATTCTAGGTTTCAATTCGATTCTTAAAGATCTTTTTTCATTGTTTTACTTTTATTTATTTTCTTATTTGTTATTTTTAAGGGGTTTTGAAGGTTGCCAATAAAATAATTATAAAGAAAGGTTCAAATTTGTTGAGGGTCCAAAGACCCATCTCGTTTCACTTTCTTTGCAACTCAATCTTTTGAAGATAATTTTATGAATACAGGGCCCTCGCTTCAGCAACCCTGGTGTTTCTTAAGAGATAAAAAATAGTTAAATGACTTCTAAAAAATAAGTTGAAAGTTAGAATATTGTTAATAAATTAACGCTGGGCATCCTTTGATGTTGGGCACATCAGTACCATATTACCATCCATTTACTGAAGTTTTAATAATTCTTTTGGGCCTTAAAATTTCACAAATTTTATTTTTGCACCAACAGTTTCATGAATTCCAACGTGCCCCAAATGTTTGAGAAATTCCACTTGGGTCCCAAAACTTCCAGAAATCAAATTTTGACCCCAATAATAAATTTCACCTTTTTTCTATACGTTATATGGAAAATTATTCTCCTATAATGGTTAGGCTAGATGTGAAAATTCACTTTCTCTATAAACTTAATTTTTCACAAACGATATGTGAAAAACTATTTTCTCATGTTGTTTTAAGTTGTATATAGAGATTTATTCTTTTATACTGTCTTTTCATCCCTAGGCTTTAGGTGGAGGTTCATTCTCCCACACTGTTCTAACCACTTAAAGATTTTGGGTAGAGATTTATTCTCTCACATTATCTTATCAAATCAAAATACCATTTAGGGTTGAGATCATATATCTGCCCTAGGCAAACCAAAATACTTTCTACCTTAAGGTTGAGACTATATATTCGTCATAGGTACATAATCAACTATACAGAACTACATGGACTTTGATCCCTATTGGGGTATGTAGGATCTTACACTGTAAGTCAGGTCTCATTTTTTATTTTTTCTATGTTACACTAATAAGAAGCACAAACAATTAGGGGTAACCGTCTTTAGGGATGGACATTGTGGAGTGCCTAACACCTTCTCCACACGTAATTCAACTCACGAACATTTTCTTTGGTTTCAAAGGCCAGTTTTTGATTTTTTAGAGGATTCCAATTATCCTCCTAATTTATTGGTTTGACTCCATTTTTCATAAAATCTCTATATTTCGATCATCCGTCACGTTGTGATATATGCATTAATTGTTAACTTTGTAAATGTAATATCTCTAACTTATCCTTATATGTTTGTTACAATTGCAAAAAATGTTTAAGTGGGCGCCTCACTATACTGATCAAATTCGTCATAATTTTGAGAAAAGAGCATCATCCAAGATAAGCCAAAATTTTAAATAAGTTCAAGACCACATCGACACAAAGCCAGTTTGGATAGGGGATACTGTATAGGAAGAGATGAAGACTTATTGGTAGTCTGATTAGTTCCAAACGGAGTAGAATGAATCACGATTCTTGTGCGGATGCCTCGCTTCATACTGGTGGTTCCATACTACATCGTGTTCATTGGAAAAGAATGGTAAGATTATATTTTCTTTTCTTACTGCTAAGTTTATTAGTATGTCTAATGTTAATAATAAAATAATTTTTTTTATCAAGTACAGAAGGCTGAAACGGGGACAGATCCTTCACTGTCGAATTTTTATTTTCATACTCATCAGAAAAAGAAGGATCAAAGTTGGATCGATGATTGTGCTGCTGCAGCTTATGTAAGTAGTTGCTAAATATTAAATTGTACTTAAGTTTAATATTTTTGCCATTATTAATTTAATTTTTATGTTATTTGTGTAGGAAAAATTTGAAAAGAAAAAGGTTGAGTTGTTTTCTCAAATCTCAAAAGTTGACAGAGGAGATATTTCAGATGGCAGTCAACCATCAATTACTATGCCATCTGATATGGACATATGTTTGGATGCAACTGGTGGAAAGAAGAGAGGGAAGATATTTGGATTGGGATCTGTGGGCCGGATATTCAAAGGATCATCCTCTTTTAATTCAACCGCCCATATGTCAAGCATTCTTGGGGAACTTAATCACCTCAAAAGGAGCTAATCTGAGTTGCAAGTTCAATTAGAAGAAGAATGACAATGTAATGTCACCATGAGAAGTAAGCTTACAGAAACAAGAGGATTGTTAGCTCTGGTTCTAGAATGTTTGGGCATTAATCAGATAGGCTCTTCTTCCCAGGCACCACCTCCATACGCCGAACAGAATTGTGATGATGACTCTAATAATAATGTGGATTAAATATTATGACGTTTTATTTTAATTTGACTTAACAATGTTTGTATTTAACTAAATAATATTTTTATACATTTATTTTTTAATTATATTATAATTAATTTTTGTTACAATATTGCATTTACTTTATTTATATTATTTAATCTGTTTAGTATGAAATGTCACACGAACTATGCTAGTGCATTTAAGTGCATGTAGATTTCCAGGGCTTTTTTGGGTGAAAAAGATCTGCAGACAATTTACCTGTGGATTTTTTCAAAAGAAAATTCGCAGGAAATTACCTATGAATTCTTGAAAGGAATATATGTGGGAAATTACCTATGGATTCTTATAGGGAAATTACTTGCAAATTTTTTGAAAGGAATATCTGCAAGAAAGTACCTACGGATTTTTCTAAAAAAATTATTATAAACATTGAATTTTGTCCAGGCACAATAAAAAAAAAGATAATAAAAAAATATTACTAACGAAATATATTACTATAAAAAAATTTAAAAATAAAATAATAATAATAGAAAATAAAAAAATGATAAGAAAAGAACAAAAATTATTAAAAAAAAGAAGAAGAAAAAAGAAGAAAAAAAGGGAAAAGGAATTAAAATGAAAAAACAAAAGAGAGAGCCCAATACTTCCCTTCAGGCCAAAACCAAACTTACCCAGTCCCCAACCCGGATAACCTAATAATCAGCCCTCCTCCTAAACCCTAATTTCCCCAATTGGCCCCTTTGCTCCTTTGACTCCCGTGGGCATTTCTTTCCTTTCCGTACCAGTTTCCTTTTAAATTACCGTATACGTCGATTCTTCCGTACTAGTTTTATCAAAATATTATGTACATCGATTCTTCCATACCGGTCCTTTTCAATATATTGTGTACACGATTTTTCCATGCCAGTTTCCTTTCAAATTACTGTGTATGCAATTCTTTCATACTGGTCCTTTCAATTATTGTGTACGTTGATTTTTTCTTACCAGTTTCATCACATTACCGTGTATGCGATTCTTCCGTACCGGTTCGTTCAATTACTGTGGACGTTGATTCCTCCATACTAATTCCATCAAATTACCGTGTATGCGATTCTTTCGTACCGGTTCCTATTAATTTACTGCGTACGTGATTTCTTCCGTACCAGTTCCATCAAATTACCGTGTATGCGATTCTTTCATACCGGTTCCTGTTAATGTACTGCGTACGAGATTTCTTCTGCACCAGTTTCCTTTCAAATTACCGCCAATGCGATTCTTCCGTACCGGTCCTTATTAATTTACTGCGTACGCGAATTCTTCCATACCAGTTTCCTTTCAAATTACCGTGTATGCGATTCTTCTATATTGGTTCCTATTAATTTACTGTATACGCGAATTCTTTCGTACTAGTTTCATTTCAAATTACCGTGTATGCAATTCTTTTGTACCGGTCCTTTCAATTTACTGTGTACGCGATTCTTACGTACCAGTTCCTTTCAATTTATTGTGTACGCAATTCCTCCATACCAATTCCTTTCAATTTATTGTGTACGTGATTCTTTCGTACCCGTTCCTTTCAGTTTACTGCGTACGTGGATTCTTCCATACTAGTTTATTTCAATTTACTATGTACGTTGATTCTTCTGTACTAGTTTCATTAAATTACCGTGTATGCAATTCTTCTGTGCCGGTCCTTTCAATTTACAGTGTACGCGATTTCTCCGTACCAGTTCCTTTCAATTTACTGCATTCGTGGATTCTTCTGTACTAGTTTTCTTAATTTACTGTGTACATGATTCTTCCGTACCAGTTCCCCTTAATTTACTGTGTATGTGACTCCTTCATACCAGTTCCTTTCAAATTACTGTGTATGCAATTCTTTTGTATTGGTTCCTATTAATTTACTGCATACGCGAATTCTTCCGTACCAGTTTCATTTCAAATTACCGTGTATGCGATTCTTCCGTACCGGTTCTTTCAATTTACTGCATACGCGATTCTTACGTATCAGTTCCTTTAAATTTATTGTGTACGCGATTCTTCCCTACCAGTTCCTTTCAATTTACTGCGTACGTGGATTCTTCCGTACTAGTTTCTTTCAATTTACTATGTACGTTAATTCTTCCTACCAGTTTCATCAAATTACCATGTATACGATTCTTCCGTGCCGATCCTTTCAATTTACTATGTAAGTTAATTTTTTCGTACCGGTTCCTTACAATTTCTCTAAGTACTTCAATTCTTTTGTACCAGTTTCTAGGTTATTTAGTATGATGATTTATTCCATACTGAATTCCTAATTTCTTAATTCATCATTCTCCACAGCCTCAATCGAGATATCCTTTGCCATTTTCACGTACTTGTGGACAAAATCTGTATTTTGTCTTTACTTGTCTTTTCAGAAAAATCTGGAAAAAAAAATTGCTGATCATTCATCTTTCCCATCAAGAATCAAGTAAAGATGGGCAACTGTAAATACTGAATTTTGTCCAGGCACAATAAAAAAAAGATAATAAAAAAATATTACTAACAAAATATATTAATATTAAAAAAATTTAAAATAAAATGATAATAATAATAATAGAAAATAAAAAAAATGATAAGAAAAGAAAAAAATTGTTATTAAAAAAAAGAAGAGAAAAAAAAGAAAAGGAATTAAAATGAAAAAAAAAAAGAGCTCAATACTTCCCTTCAGGCCCAAATCGGACTAAACTTACCCAGTCCACCAGGAGCCCCAACCTGGATAACCTAATAATTCGGCCCTCCTCCTGAACCTTAATTTCCCCAATTAGCCCCTCTGCTTCTCTGATTCCCGTGGGCATTCCTTTCCCTTCTGCACTAAGCCGCGTCTCTGCATCATGCCTTGATAAGCGCCATTTATGCCTCTGCCATAACCCACGGCACTGATTGCTCACCCACTTCCCTGAATTTTCTACCATGCGCAATTAGCTCCCTGCTCAAGGGATACAGCCTTTGCTCACGGGATTTGGTCCCCCTCGCCACATCTTGCTCGAAGCTATAAAGGAAGGAGAAAAACCACGAAAAAAGAGGACGGAGGAAAAAAGCAGAAGCCGAGGATCCACTGCAAAGAACGATTTCCAAAGGGGAAAAGAGGCGAAACCAAGACCAATCTGAGAAGGGAGATTTTCAGACCGAGAAAAGGAGAAAGAAAAAGATTTCTGGAAGTTTAAAAGAAGGGAAACCAAAGGCTACTCGAAAAGGGGAGGAATCAGAAACCTTGAAAGAGGTAAATGGACTCAATTTTGGGACGAAGACCACTCTCCCTGAGTTTTCTTTTCATAAATTACATTACGGTTTGCTATAATTTGCGCATTTTGGTGATTGCTGCTGATTTGATATATTTGTATTAATATGGTGATTCTGAGAACCTGAGTTTGCTAAATCTATTTCGGGGGTCTGTTGGCCAGCCTCTTGGGTTTAGGGAAATCTAGATTTTAGCAAGCATGCTTCTAACTTTGTCAGTTAAAACGATTCCTAATATTCTTTTGGGATTTGAAACAAGGGTTTTGATCCGAGGGCCTTTTATTATTTTGTTTCAATATGACGATTCTGGTATGATGGTTCCCAATCTCATTGCTTCGAAATGCTGATTTTAGTGTACTGGTTCTTAATACTTTGTTTCCAAAAGGATGATTCTGATTTTTGACAGTTCCTAATCTGTTTGTTCAAACAGATGCTGGTTGGAGTTCATCTGTTCGCGAATTGATTCTGGTAGATGGTCCATTAGTTTAATTTGACGCTGGTTTTAAGTTTTTTTTTTTATTTGCTTCCATCACCCGACTGTTTAGAAATTGATTTTGGATTCCAGTATTTTGAGGCATCAAACACCCTTCAGTTCCTTAACTCACAATTCCTTCTTTGTATGTCTGATATATTATGGCTTGTGTACCTGAACATTACTCCTTTTAAACCAGACCGTATGACTTTATTTGCCTCATCTCTATTATTTTCGTCTGTTTGATGGTGTCTCCTGCACTTAAACCCTCTTGTCAATCCAGTTCAGATAGTCCAGCTGTTAGGCTTGGGATTCTGTATCACCTATTGTTTTATTTATCTATCTAGTTGCTCTTCTCTTTTAGTTAATCTTCACTATATTACCTTCATTAAAAATGCTAAAGTAAAGCATATATATGTAGGGGAGGAATTTTTAAATCAAATAGTTTCAAAGACCCACCTAATTTAATTCTTTAGATTGGGGTTCAAGGCCCAATTCTCTCCTAAATAGCTCCAAGGACCCAATTGATTCAATAAAGGGGTTTTAAGGCCTAATGTGTTTTCAAAATTAAACTCCTTAAATAAATATTAAGGTTCATTGAAATCATTTTGTACATGAATTTTGGAAAAAGCCCAAATAAAGGTTAAGGGGATCTCAAACAAGGCTTCAAGGGCCTATTTAATTTAATTTGGGTTTCATAAATCTTTTTAAATAAACTTTAAGAATTCATTAAAATTTAATTTACAAATGAATTCTAAGAAGCCCAAGTAAGTGATTTAAGTGAATAAGGCTTTAAAGGCCTAATAACCTTTTTATGAAATTTCATTCTAACAAATTTTAAAAATAATTATATTTTGAGAAATTTCATTTTTTTTATCCCGACACTTTGGGTAATCTCATTTCAACCCCAATCTTTCAAGAATTATATTTTGGCCCTTAACTTTCAAGAATTATGTTTTTATCCTTAATTTTCTAAGAATTACATTTTAACCCCCAACTTTCTAAAAATCGCATTTGGCCCCCTTTTTTCAAATCTCTTTATCGCCCTGTTACTTTTATAAATTCCATAAACTCAAACGTTTAATGAACTTTTAGTAGAAGTTTATCTTCTTCAAAATTTAGTTTTTCATGAGCTTTCAGTGGAATCTCATTTTTTCAAAGTCTTAATTTTTCATAGACATTCAGTAGAGGCATGTTCTCTCCAATGTCCTAATTCACTATCTAGGCTTTAAGTGGAAATTAAATTTCCCCTAAAGTTCCTAATGTCTTTTAGCTTAATCAACTCAATAAAATCAATTCCGAACTACGTTGACCTTGATCCATTTCGCGGTACATAGGCACTTACTTAGTAAGGCAGGTCTAATTATTTATTTCTCCATCTTTGTCCATTATTATTTTATTAATAAAAATGGGTAATTTAAATACAGTAAAATTATTAAGTACAAACAATTTAGAATAACCGTCCTTAGGGATGGATGTTGTAGGGTGCCTAACACCTTCCCTACAAGTAATTAGACTCCCGAACCCTTCCTCTAGTTCCGAGGGCCAGTTTTCATTATTTTTTTAGGATCCCAATTATCCTTCTAATTAATTGGTGGCGACTCCCATTTTCTATGCGTTTTCCCTTGCGCGTCCTAAAGTCATAAAACGATGGCTTTTCACCGGCCGTCACGTTGTGACAATTACCTATGAATTTTTTCAAAGGAATAGCTACTGGAAATTACCTGTAGATTTTCCCCCAGGAACTTTCCTATGGAATTTCATGGGGAAAATCTACAGGTAAGTTCTTGTGGATTTTCTTGCGGAGTTTTTCCTCCTAAAAAATTCGCAGGAAATCAAAGTTTTCTTGTAGTAATGATGAATAATTAGTTTGTTTCGAACATTTTTTAATGTTATTGTAGTTGAGATTTTATTGTCATATGTTTTTTTATTTCTTTTAAAAGCATAAACTTATTCATATTTATTTTTACTATTTAAATTTTTGTAATATTCTTATTTTGAGAATTTTTAAATAACTTTGTCTCAAATCGAGAAATCAACCCAACTCAAATTGAATTTTCATAGCATAAGTTGGTCAGGTCATAAGTCTTATGGTTTAGTTAGTTTGTATTGTAGAGTATAAAAAAGTTGTTAAGCTAATTTTGAGTTGAGTCTAAACCCAAACAAACTTAATCCATGAACACCCCAAAGGCAAGGAGGCGTGTGGCAGCTAGGAAAGAAAAATCAATGAAAAATGTAACTTAGGTTAAGTGGCTGATGGGGTTGGGTGTTCATGAGTGGATTGGGTTGAAGGAAGGTGGAATTGGGCTAAGGGTTGATGGGTTAAGAACAACAACAAAACGGGCTAAAGAGAAAGAGAGAAAAAGATAAAGGGACTTTATTGTTTTTGTTATTTCATTTTTTTGTATTTTTTTGATTTTCAAATAGAACTAAAATACTATAATTTTCTGTCACACCCCAACTAAGGTACGTGACCGGCGTAGGAAACTACAGTAAAGTAGTATCCCACAAGCCTAAACTTTTAGACATGCAGACCTTGTAATCATGAATATATAAAAAA
>JASKGM010001933.1:0-12300 GCA_034509205.1 Ceratonia siliqua
CTTTGGTATATAGTGCTGCCTTCTTTCCTGTCACTGTATTTGGTTTGATTGAATTTCCACTTTATATGATGCTTCCAAGACTGCTGAGGATGTTTTATAGGAATCTTACAAAAGTGCTCCCTGTTGCTGGATTGATCAGATACTTCAAAGGAAGGGCTGAGAAAAGAAAGCAACAATACTAATAAACAGATAAATTGTCAAAACCTTCTTGATATTGTGTCAATTGTTGTCTTCAAATTTCTATTAAGCTAGCTTTTGCGCGCGTATTCTTGTTTCTATGACTGTTTGTGTGTAAGCTATGTGGAGATTTATTTTTAAATCGATGTTACTAAATCAATAATACCTATAATAATACATGTTTCATTATATCAATTGATATAGCAACAATTTAGAAATTGAGAGCTGATACAAATTTTGCCATGCACATACAAGAGACAATTAATACTTGTTGAAAACGAGCAATATTGTGACAATAAAAAAATAAAAGTGGATAAAGAATAATAATTAATATAAGGGTATATGTCACAATAAACCTGGAGTAAAATAAGGATTAAAAATATGATCAACTCAAAAATAAAATTTAGTGTTCCCTTCCTCTCCCAAACTGAGAGAACAGAATTAATATTTTGAGGGGAATGAGGTGGAAGTGGTTCCTTCCTATTTCATTCTTGTCATAATGAAGCGATCCTCGAAGGTGTTATAAAGAGAAAAATACCGTTTGAAAGTCTGATTACGTGTGGAGAAAATATTAAATATATTATAACGTCTATCTTTATGAATAATTATCCTAAATTATTTATGCTTAATTTTAATGTACTTCAATTATCTCATTTTATTAACACGATAAAGAAAAGATAAAGAATAAAAGAATCAGACATGTCTTATTAGGTAAGTACCTACATATTCTAAAAGATATCAAGGTCCACATAATTTGAAAATATTTCAATGTGTTTGATTAAGTAAGATATGTGATCTCCTAGCATGAATTTTTAGACAATTTGGAGACATCGAGTCCTCACATAAAGTCAAAAGACTTTCCGTCAATGTAAAAAAATAAATTTCTACCCAAATCCAAATGGAACTAGGATAATATGAGGAATTAAACTGTCATTCAAAGTCTAAGAAAAAGGATAGTGTGGGAGTATATAAACTCTACCCACATCCTGTGGAAATTGGACAGTATGAGACTCTACTTAGACAATGTGAGAATATTAAACTTTACTCACAGCCTAAGGAAATAAAACAGGTATAGGAGTAAAAACTCTACTCATAACCCAAGGAGATAGGACAATGTGAGAGTATTAAACTCCACTCACAGTTTGAGTTTTGAGGTGATCCTTAAATTCACATTTGAAAGGGAGGATGATTTGGAAAAGCGTAGCTTGTTTTATTTGTCTTTTAAGCTTCTTGAACATAACATTGATTAACTTCTGTCTTCCCCTTTCTTTCCTTTCGATTAATTTTGTTGCGTTTCGGCAAGTTTCATTCAATTTTCACCGACAAAAATTGATTTGTTCCAAGTAGTTGAATTTTCAATCATGGTATGCTGTGTTGTTTCGGTCACACATAAAACCAAAATGATTCGTGCTTTTTGATCGAAATGGCATTATATTTAGTTCCTTGCCTGGAGGTACCAAAAAGAAAGACCTTCCTATATTCCTTAAACCTCCCTTGAAGTTCTTCGATATCATGGATGTTGTCTCCCTAGCTCATTGGCTTCTGTGTTTACCTTCCTTTCAGTCCTCATATCGAACATGGAGGTGTGGGATTTTCATAAGACTATTCCTCGAAAACTATATTCTCAATGGCTGCCACAATGCTAGCCTTCAGCGCAACAGTTTTGCTCACCCTTAGATCGGAGAAGGTTACGTGACATCGATCTTGATATATATTGCGGCAGCGTTCCCTGTCACCTTTCTTGGAATGGTTCGCCTCCCTGTGGACTTTTTGTGGTTCATGCTCAGAAAGGTCGCGGTGGTTGTTCCTAGTGGCTTAAAGGACCGGGCTCAAAGTCCGCGAGGGCTAGACAAATCAAAATAAAACAGGAGCAAATGAGAAGGTTAAGAGCCCGTTCTGGTAGGCTATTAATTTGATTTGACCCTCCTTCGGACTCTGACTTCACCACACAGTTAACGGACCAGGTGCTGTTCACTGACTCTGCATCTCAGTCTACAGTGATTGCATTTGCTAACAACTCTGGTGACTTCAACGAGGAAGCTTGGTGGGGTGAGGGTCAAGACTGGGAATTAGTGAGGGATTGCACAAAGTTCAATTCTTGATAAGATATTATTAAAATGTTACAGGTTTTCATGTTCTTAGTTCAACACAACTGTAATATTCCCAAAAAGAAAATATTCAAATTATTAAAGGCCGTTTGCTATGTATTAAAATTTGAAACGAGTTAATTGGTAAGACTAAAATTAAAAGAAATTATTAGTGAAATAATCCAAATTAAAAGAAGCATTTACAATTTGATTTAAAAGCACGTAATATGTACTTCACCCAAGAAAAAACGTAGGTGTTTTTAACACATTAAAAACAAATTCAATTCTCATTTTTTAATTTAACTTTTTTAGAATGTAAGAGAAATTGAATTTAAATCTTTTTTTTTTTGAAAAAAGTGTGAATGTTTTCATGGATTTCAAACCTTATCAAAATTAATGTGTTGGAAGTTGGAACCAAATCTATAAAAAAATTCCATTGAATTTTTATTAATGAGTTCAATTGAATTATTTTAATTAATTAATTATTGTGTTGGGAATGAATCTTAAATTTGTATAACTCAATTGAATTTTATTGTTTGGATGGCATTTTAAAGTGGTAGAATTCAATTTAATTGTTAACTTTACAATAATATCTTTCAATGAATTCTAAGGAGATGTGGAAGGAAAGTTCTTTATAGAGATAAAATAGTCCTTTTAACAATTCTCCATAATGAAAAATCAACCTTTAGGAATTAAAATCTACAAAATAAACTCATATTTTAAAAAAATAAGAATTCAATTCAATTCTATATTACATTCCAAACAACAACAAAAATTAAATTGAATTTCAGGTATCCCAAACACTACCAATAAGATTTTAAATATTAAGAATTGATTTGAAATCAAATGACTATTTTACCTTAATATTCATAGTTTATTACAATTTTATTTCTTTATTCACAATCTCCAACTCTTGCTTCTTCTTGCCCACTAATTATGCTTCTTCTCATTTGCAATAAAGAAAAGACAAGGATCAAAAGAATGCCATGTCACAAGCTGGAAGCCACCATGATCTTTATTTGAGAAAATTTTCTGTCTTCTAGGATTATAGTTATAAGTAAGATATATTATTCTATTCATAAGGATATTATTATTAAAATTAAAATTAAATTGAATTCTATTAATTTAAAAAGTGTTTCAAACAATAAAATTCAATTGAGTTTTATTCTCTTAAATTTTAATATAAATGAGAGGTCCAATGTAGGTAGAGTGATCTATCGGAGACCTTTTGTATGTGGGCCCCCTGAACAAAGGTAAGCCCATTTAATGTAATGTGACTATGTGAGTTGCAGCAAGTTGGATTTAGTGGGCTACCTGGGCTACTTAAGCCCATTTGAGACTTTAATATAATGTAGGGTTAGTTGGGATCAGGTCTTAGTTTGATTAACCAATAAATATGATGGCGTAGATTTGAAATTTTTTCATATAATTTTTTTATTGAATACTTAATTTAAATTGACAATACTTAAAAGATATTATTTTTTAAATTAAGTTTTCAAAAATTAATTCTTTTTAATTTAGTCCTTCAAACTCAAATTATATTTTAATTTTATTCCTCTAATAGTTTAACTAATTAACCAATAACAACCAATAACTAATATAATTAATGACATGGGGGCAATAAACTATCCACGTGTTCATTAAATAATGTATTGGCACTAATTAATCAAGTTACTAGAAAAAAAGTTTGACAAAAAAATTTAATAGAGGGATATTATTGGAATGTATTTAAAGTTTGAAGGATTTATTGATTTAAGAATTCAATTGAAAAAAATAAAATATTTAGATAACTAAAATATCAATTTGCTCTTTTTTTGGGGTCTATGGTATGATTTACACAAATGAAAGAAAAGACTTCTCCCTTCCTAGTTCCCTCAAACTCCCCGGTCTCTCCCCCTCCTTAGTGTTGACAAATTAAAATCAAGTCTTTACATGTATAGCTTTAAAAACTTTACCAGCTAAACTAGTTGCACCTTCATTTACTTTGCTTTTTGTTTTTTTTAGAAATATTTTATTTTATATAAAAAATTTCTAAACAGATATTTTATAAAATATATTCTATGTTTTGGACGAGACAAACTAAAGCTTAGTACTATTACAAATTTTTAAGGCAAAGTAAAAGCAAACTGAATAATTATCTCAAGAAACACGAGAGGAATCATAGTGTCCCAAAGTAGAAGAAAACTTTTTTCTTTATATTTATTATACTCTAAAGTCATTCCCTTTTTTTCATAAGATATTGTTATATAATAAAATGTCTTTAAAATTAAATAAATAAAATACTATTTTTATAAACTTTATATCTTCAAAAAAACTCACAAATTTGTTATACTTCACTTCTCATCATCACACTCAACTCATTTCATTAAGATTTAACCTCCTCCAATATTATATGCAATAAGTTTGTAAAAGATATTAGTTTATAAAAATAGTATTTTTTTAAAAGTACATAAATAAAATTATCTCACAAAACACGAGAGAAACGTATTGTCCCATAATAGAAGGAAACAGTCCTTCACATTTACGATGCTCTAAAGTTACACACTTTGATATTTAATGGGGCAAAGCGTAGATGCCCACAATATTTTTGTTGTTCCTAAACTCTTAACTTTGGCAAGAGTGAACTCTATGTTTCATTTTCTTCAAAGTTATATGTGCATTTGGATCTTTTTCAGTTAAATCTTAACTGTTCAATTCAGGTTAAATCGTCGAGATTCACTTAAACATTTTTTATTAATTTTTTTTAGTGATACATATATTAAAAACTTTTTTTAAAAAAGTTAAATCAAATCTTAATTATCCAATTAATACTAAACAGCTAAGATATCTTGATATGAAACCGTATCTTGGGATCCCTTCCTACTCAAACACCAAAAATATTTTTTAAAACATATATGTACTATGCCGTACCAAAGGAAAAGCAAATGTTTACCTTTATTATATTATAGTCTAAGAACTTTATTAATCAATGAAGCAAAGTACTTTGTTTACAGAATCGATGTAAGTGGTGAAATATCTATTAACACACTAATTTTAATAAATTTTTCTTGATTGTTTACACCTATTTTGAATATAAATTAAGAGTGTATTTATTGAGGACTGGTCCTCTATAATTTCGCTATTATTTATTTGTTCTTGCGATGAAAGTAGTTTCTCAAAAATCGAACTACTCTCAAATTGATGATCGTAAGGGTGATCTTAGCACCAATGTGGAAGGGGTTCAATTCCTAGGGAGCCGTCCTCATCGCGAGGACAAATAAATAATAACGAAATTACAGAGGACCCAATCCGCAACAAAAATGCCAGCTTTTAGAAGGAGCTTATAAGGCGTCCCCCAAACCTTTTATTTATTTGTTCCCCTCGTTGAGGGAGGTGTCCCCAGGAATCGAATCCCTCCCACATTGGTGATAGCAAGGGTGATCCTGGTACCACTTGGGCTCACCCTTGCGATCCTTAAAGGGGGAGGGGGAGGGGTTCGATTCCTGAGAAGCCGCTCTCATCGTGGGGACAAATAAATAATAACGAGATTGCGGAAGACCAGTCTTCAACAGTATTAATGAATCTTTCTACTAATAAGGTGATAAAATTATCAATTATTAAATAAATTTAAACTAATGAATTTTTATTAAACTCGTTTCTGATCCAATAAGTAATATTACTTTAGCTCAATAGAATTTTGCTATAAATATAGCACTATAGATCAAAAGTACAAACTACTATCAAAAGTAATAGTGATAAGAAAAGTTGGCAATCAATATGTCGTCAATAGGAAATTTGAAAACGCCTTATCTATGCGCCAAGAAGAATGACTGGAAAGGGTTCGTGAATTTCTTTTTAGAGGACCAGAACTGGAATGCCTTGACTGAGCCCATTGATGAGTTCGGAAACACTCCCCTCCATCTCGCAGCTTCCTGTGGGATCCGACAACTGTTTGTAAAATTATTTGAAATCGTAAAACCCACTGATAGGTTGCGTACTGTGGTGAGGATGAAGAATAACAGCGGAAACACACTTCTTCACGTGGCGGCCATTGTTGAAGATGAGCAAATAGCTGACTCCATACTCAAAGTCAGCTACGATGACCAGCCAAATAAAGAAGATGTTGCAGTTGGAGATTATTATGCTGATGAAGCTCGACTACAACAGCTTCGTCATGATGAGCTTTTGTTAGAAAAGAACACATTGGGTGAAACCCCAGTTTATAGGGCAGCTAGTTTTGGAAGAACAAAGTTGCTCAAATTTTTCCTCAAAAGACCAGGCGCAAAAATAAGCGACCACCTTCAAAGAAAGGATAAGATGTCCATTCTTCACATTGCTGTCATCACCCAAAACTTTGGTCAATCTCATCGATCATATCTTTTCTATTTACTTTTGTTTAATTGCTTACCATTGACGTAAATATACAGATGATCAAATTTTGAGTTTTGGTTATATATACTTATATGTGAGGCAGGCACGGCAATTTGGTTACAGAAAAACTACGGAGAGAACGACGAGGAACTTGCTAAGAAAACTGACGACTTGGGAATGACAGCTTTTCAATTGTTAGCAACAATGACATCTGCTTTTAAGAGTCAATTCCATATGGGAACTTTTTCCAGCCTCATATATTATTGTAAATTTCTCCATATAATTGCATTTTTTTTCTTAAAAAATTGATCATATATATATATATATATAAACACACCAGCATACATATTGTATGAGGCATAGAAAATATGGATGGTGATATTTTGACATATAAAATTTAAAATGTGTAGATGCAATTAGTAAGTGTCATATTATATTTGATACAATGACTATCTAGAATGTGTTAAACACAAATACAGCTTTTTTTTTTTTTCCAAATTGTGTCATAGATACATATACATACCGGCCGGAAAAGAACTATTTTCACTTTGCTCACAAACTATCGGTCAAGCAGCATTAGGTTGAGCTGTGGAACAAATGGTTCTAATTTAAGTGAAAAGGGGTTGGGATTAATTATGCAAATTCTTCATAAATTAACTTTCTGTTAATTATATCCAATTATATAGCAATTAATATAACAGTCTGCAAATTTGTGACAGTACTTCCTGAATATCAACATGCCATTAATATTGGAGTTCATGAAGTCGACACTAGGAAAGCGGAAGATGTGGAGAGCGGCCAGCGAAATAGAAATCAACCCCCTATCGAAGGTGATAATAATAAAGGAGGCAATTATTCAAAAAATTATTTCTTTGTAATATCTAAACTAAATGTTAGGAATTATGCAATTTCTTCCTTTCTTAAATTAATTAGTTAAATTATTTCTATTAATTAATCTTGATCAATAATATCTTTCAATATCAAATATTTTGTAGCCCATATTATCGACTGGGTTAAAAGAGCTGAACTCATAAGGATATGGCATGCTATGTGGATTGGTTTGGCCAAAGGTGTGAGCTAATACATGCATTTTATTATTATGAAAATGCTTAACTCTTATTTGTTTTTTCCTTGTTAGTAATTTAGATGCTTTTTCATATTCAGAATGGTGGGCGATTGATGAACTTTGGAAGAAAAAGGAAATGCATTCTTTAGCAGAGGATCTTGTTGAGTTGTTAGTACAGAAAGACACTTCATGGGTGAGTAGTGTTTCAGCAGATCATCAGGCTCTCTCTAAAGCTGAAGGAGGAGAAGAAGGCAAAATATCAAAAGAAAATCAAGATGATAAAGATAAGTGTTGCTGCTGTAGCTGTAGCTCTCAAGCTGAAAAGAAAAAGAAAAAGGAAAAACCTTTTCTTTACACTAATCCATTGCTTACAGCAGCTGGCAAGGGAATTACAGAAATTGTGGAGAACATAATTTACGTACGTCCTCAGGCTATTGAGCATGTTAGTGAAGATGGCCAGAACATATTTTTTGTTGCTGCTAAGCACCATCAGAATGAAATCTTTAGAATCATAAAGACAAACGAAATGGCGTACTCTCTGGCTGGACAAATAGATAATGAAGGCAATACTCTCCTCCACCACACTGCATATTTTGAAGAATATCAATCCCGATCTGGTTTTGTTATTCAACTGCAGAAAGAGTTGCGTTGGTTCAACGTAAGCAACACTTTTCACTTTCACCATCCAATCATATATTTATAATCTCTCCCCTTTTGAATCCGAGTGCCCACCTGAATCACATTGTATCTTCTTGTGTCTTAGTTGCTTCGAGTAAATATCTCACTCTGATTCTGATGTTTATGTGCAGCGTGTGAGAAAAAGAGTTCCTTCTCATTACATCTCTCTCCGCAACAAGGAGGGTGAAACCCCAGAAGAGACTTTTGAGAAGGAGCATAGAGAATTGCTAAAGAATGCCCAGGAATGGATAAAAGAGAGTGCTCAGTCATGCTCTACAGTAGCAGTCCTGGTCGCCACTGTGGTGTTCGCAGCGTCCTTTACTGTCCCTGGAGGCACTAATGAGCAAGGCCTTCCTATATTCCTTAAACGACCCTTCTTCAAGTTCTTCGATATCATGGATGTTGTCTCCCTTGCAAGCTCATTGGCTTCTGTGGTTACCTTCCTTTCAATCCTATCATCGAACATGAAGATGTGGGATTTTCATAAGACTCTTTCTCGAAAACTAGCAACAGGCTTTGCATTATTGTTCTTCTCAATGGCCACCACAATGCTAGTCTTTAGCGCAACCGTTTTGCTCTCCCTTAGATCAGAGAAGGATACATGGACATCGAGCTTTATATATATTGGGGCGGCGTTCCCAGTCGCCTTTCTTGGAATGGTTCGCCTTCCTGTTTATGTTGGCGCTAATAACTTTATGCGGAGCTTGCTCGAAAGCATTAAGGTGGTTGTTCCTCGTCACATAAATGACTGGGCCACAAAGTACGCAAGGGAGAGAAAAAGGAAAAGACAAGAGGCGGGATTTCTGAAACCAAGGTGGTTGACAAGAGGCGTGATTTCTGAAACGGAGGGAGAATAATTTTCATTCTAATAAATTCACATGATCGATTAATATTTTTTATATATTAATTTAAGTCTATCTAAAAATTTTACATATAAAATATTCTAGTATCTCTCATTTCAGAATATATGGTGTAAAATTTGTTTATAGATTATCAAGTTTTTTTTCTTGTAAAAAAAAGTATACTTAAAAATTTAAATAAATAAATAATAATTAATATGTTGGGTCTCTGGCATATTGAGAAATATTAAGATATCACCATTTGTTTTAATAATAAATATTTTAAAATATTATAGCATCTTATAACATTGTATTCAAAATGCTAAAAGAATTTGAGATAACAATATCCAAACCTTAAAACCTAAGAGTTGTATAAGATATTGTACTGTCATTTAATTAAACAACGTTTAGGGGATTCAAGTTTATTTACTCGTGATTCTAAATGGCTCGCCTTACTTTTGGCTCTCGATCTAAATTCTTGACAAACATTAACAGTCTGTATGGATGGATTAAAATCAAGTGAATCAAATAAAAATTGGAAAATTTTTCTCTATTTCTAAACTTCAAAAATTAAGGAGGAGAATGAAGTAGGAAGGAACCACGTCCATTTCATTCCCCTCAAAATATTAATTTAGTTCTCTCAGTTTGGGAGAGGAAGGGAACACTAAATTTAATTTTTGAATTGATCACATTTTTACTCCTTATTTTACTCCAGGTTTATTGTGATATATTCCTTTATATTAATTATTATTCTTTATGCACTTTTATTTTTTTTTATTGTGACAATATTGCTCATTTTATTTAACAAGTATTAATTGTCTCTTGTATGTGCATGGCAAAATTTGTATCAGCTCTCAATTTCTAAATTGTTGCTAAATCAATTGATAAAATGAAACATGTATTTTTATATGTATTATTGATTTAAAATTGTAAATGGATGGATTTATTAGTGAGGAAGGGGTTAAATAATTTTCAAAAACGTTTAAATTCAAATTCCAATAACATTGATTTAAAAATAAATCTCCATAGCTTACACACAAACAATCATAGAAACACGAAACACGCGCAAAAGCTAGCTTAATAAAAATTTAAACACAACAACGGACATAATATAAATTCAAGAAGGTTTTGACACTTTATCTATTTATTCGTATTGGTACTTTCTTTTCTCAGCCCTTCTTTTGAAATATCTTACCAATCCAGCAATAGGGAGCACCTTCATAAGATTCCTATAAAACTTCCTCAGCAGTCTTGGAAGCATCATGTAAAGTGGGAATTCAATCAAACCAAATATAGTGACAGGAAAGAAGGCAGCACTATATACCAAAGTTGAAGTCCAGTTCTTCCACTGCAATCGAATGGTGAGCAAAATGGTTGCACTAAATGCTAGCATTGTGCTCGTCAACGAGAGGAACAGGAAAGCAAATCCTATATTCAGTTTTCGAGGGAGAGACCTATGGAAATCCCACAACTCAAATGAAGAAGTGAGGATGGAAAGGAACATCACCACCGAAGCCAATGAGAACGCAAGGGCCACAACATCCATGATAGTGAAAAAGAGGAATACAGGAGAACGAAGGTATACGGGGGTGCCACCTTCACTTCCTCCCGGGATGGTGTAGGCCGCCGCGAAGACGACAGTGGCGACAAGGACAGCCACGGTGGAACATGACTCAGCTGTTTGCTTTATCCATTTTTGAGCATCTCTAAGCATGTCATCATGCTCGATGTCCAAAACGTCTCCTGCTGTTAGGCTGTCTTTGTCACAATGCATGTAGAAGCGTTTAGGAATTATCCTTTCCACCCGCTGCCCAACATATGGAATAAAGTTTACTGGTTTTTCTTTATAATGATATATTTCTGTTCGAGAAAGTAATTCAAAAATTTATATTATAAAGTAAGACCATGAAACGGGCTAGTTATATAAAGTTGCTTACTTTAAACCAACGTAACTCATCTTGCAGTTGGAATGCTGCACCAGCTAAGCGTTCTCCTCTGTAATTATCCATTCTTGCAACATGGTGCAATGCAGTACGATTTTTGCTACAAACCCGGGAAGCCAAGGAAGCAAATCCTGCTTTTTTCTTTATCAATTGAAATATTTTCAGCTGACGGTGCTTCGTGGCCATGTGCAGTATGTTTTGCTCATCAGGGCTAACGTGAGTTATAGCTCCAGGATGCTCTTCGAGAATTTTTTCAACAATTTCCACAATTCCGGTGCTAGCTGCTATGAGCAATGGTGTGTTATGATCACGCCGCCTCTCCTTCTTACCTCCACGTTCTAGATCATCTAGCATCTCCTTCTTGTCCTTAAGATTCATTAGTTTTTTCCATTTTGCGATATTGGACGGAACAGATGGCACTAGGATCAATGATCTATTAATTCTATTATATGAAGTCTGCCATGAGAGGTCTTTCTTCACTAACAACTCAGCCAGACGCTCTGCTAACTTATGATGCTTCTTCCTTACCCGAATACGATCAATCGCAGTGAATACTGCTCATGTTTATCAACAATGCCTGAAGTTAGTAACTTACATCAAATGAAAACCAAAAGAAATACTAACTATAATATTTCAATCGTAATCAAATTTGTGCATTGATTTATTAACAAATTTCGCACCTCTGGCTAGTTGTTTCCAAACAGCACAGTTGATCCTTGAAAGAACTGCAATTTTGTTAAATATTTTCTTATTAGATCAGAGACGCATATATATATATATATGCATTGGCCGTGAAGAATTTCAAGTGCTCAGTAATCTATATAGCTGCACAAAAACAATTCTTTCCCTTGAGTACCTGATGGGGCTGGCTTTGCATGGTCCTCTTGTCCACTTTCTAAATCTGTCTTCTGTTTAAACAACTCAATGCGATCATCATCAATTTCATATCCATGCTCCGGAAGCACTGTCATCCAAATTATAACCAATGAGCACCAATGTTAAATACATGGTTTGCATTTTGTTAATTGAAGATATTAATAAATCATTATTAGGTTTGCTTTAATAGCTTAAATTTTTAGGGTAAAATAATATTTTGATATAATAATATCATGTCATCAAATATTAAGTAGTTAGGATTTTGATCAATGAACATTATATAT
>JASKGM010001944.1:0-12299 GCA_034509205.1 Ceratonia siliqua
GCATATGGAATGAGATAAATAGGAAGTGCAAAGTTAGAAAGAGAGCTGGACCTTACTGAAACAGAGCAACAACAAAAAGAATAGAATGGATATTACAATTAAGATTAAAATATAATCCAAATTAAGAAATCATAAAAAAAGAAGTTATGAAAAGGAAATGAGAAGGAAATTGCACTAACTGGTAATACCTTAAATCCCTCCCCATATGCTACAAGTTCTGAATGACCTTGAAGTAGACGGAAAATTTCTTGGTTGTAAGCTTTTTCTTCAACAGTAAACTGAAAAGAACATCACTTTCTCGGCTAAATCTGGTGGACGGAGCTTACTATCTAAGAATTCTTGCTCTCACTCACAACCCCCTCTAATAATAGAACTAAACATATATATAAAAGAATGGTAAAGTAATGAATGAAAATTCTGGATGTCCAGGGAAAGGAATAAAAAAAATTCCCAAGTCGGTACTATAAAGATTCTGCACATTCCTATACAATTCGTGTTGACTGTAGACACTTCTGGAGAAGACTAACTTTTTTTTTTTTTTTTACTATAACCATGAAATTTGTTAAGGGTGCCACGTACATCTTGCCAAAAAATCTGAAAGAACTTTATAAGGGCTCTCCACATCTACTAAGTGATTTGACAAGTTGATATTGCCTTCAATTTTTATTATTTTTATTTTATTATTATTATTATGTTTTTTTAATTAAAATATATCACTTGGCAACAAAATATCTGGACGTAAGATAACCAAATGACTGAAATTCCTAGTTGATTTGCCAGAAGAGGATCCTAAGGAATTAATAAAATTTTTATATGAAAAGAAAATAACCAAGTAGACATAATTAATAGGCTTATATACAATTTCTTTAAAAAAAAATATTTTTATTTTCACCTAATTTCCTTCAATATTTTCCCTATCTTAGAAGGTATCATTTTCTTACTTACCATATTGCTAAACTTTAAATGAGCTATTACATATTTCAATCAAGTATCATTTCATACGGGAGGTGATAGTAGAGAAAAAAAAAAAGCTCGAGTACTGCATGATAGAGGAACAACTAGCCGACATTTTCACAAAAGCACTACCAAGATCAAAGTTCGATATACTATGAAGCTTACTAGGAGTGACATAAATAAGCATTAAGGAGGAGTGTTGACATGTGATGCTTATTTTCAAGAATGATCTCCACTATTGCAAGAAGATGGGGAGAAGAAGAAATGAATGTGAAAAAGATGGAAAATGTCGAAACTAGGAGAAGCATCCATAAGTACTACAAGCAACAATACTACATTTGTAAACTACAAAATATAGAAAAATATGATGTAAACCGACTTTGATAAGTTGATAAAGTAGGCTATAAATAGCCATGTAACCCATGCATTTGGAATAAGAAGAAAAATAGAGCATTTCGTGCCATATCTTGTAAAACTACTCTTCGTCTTATCTTCCAAGTATTCCATCATATTCCTTAACCCATTACTCTCTCAATCCTTCAACTATCTTCAACTATCAACTAACCAATTCTCAAATTCTCCTTTAACTAACAAGACCACGTGTTTACGTTTAGGGGAGTATCATCCTTAAGAATAATCACGATAACGAGCGGTTTGGGCAAGTTCCTAAGGAAACATCCCTGTGGCAATGGCCTAGCTAATCAAATCATGAATGGAATCACCAACAATGTTCCAATAGTACTTGAAGAACATTGGTTGGAAACCATCAGGGTCAGTAGCCTTATAACTCTTCATGCTACAAAGGGCCATCCAAACTTCAGTTTTAGTAACCAGACGAGTCAATTCCTCCACAGCGAAATAACTCAAATGAGATTGAGCATCTAGGACTAAGTTTTAGACATTCTAAGAATTCTAAGCTACCACAAACATATTCTGAAAATTGGTAAGATCATGTTGCTTAAGTAAAACAGGATCAGTGCACCACATGGCATCTAATCAATAAGATTAAAGGGCACATCAACCATGGAGCTCAACAAGAAAATACCACCAGAAAAACCCTGAGGATCACATATCCAAAGAGGCTCAAAGCCAATATGCTGCCAACTTCTTCTCACCCTGTCAAACGGAACATGAGTTTCCAAAATAACAAATAAGGGAAGGCTTATCAGTTTTAACTAAATCGTAAATATGTCTATTTGCAACTAGGAACATTTGATGTATTGATGGAAAAATCATTGTAGCCAATCATCATATAAGAACCAGGAGAAAAAGGTACAGTATACTCAAAAGGTATGGGCCACCATTTCTTCATCACTATTAGAATCGAAAAGTATGTTTTCATTGGAGTTGTCTAAACATTCCTCTATCTCCATAATATCAAGTGGTCTACATGGGTCTACTCTTACAAGACCATCAGGTGCCTCGGGTGGGTGATGCACCAAAGAGGACAGCTTCGTGTTCCCTTAGCCATTAGCACCTACAGTAGTCCCCAGATCAGCCTCATTAAAGCTTCTGGCCCTGAAAATAAAATTTGGCAACTTATGGGAGTCCACCAAATTCTTGTTTACAGGTGGGATGATAAGAACGACAGGAGCATGCTTGCAGTTCTCTTTATTTTGCCCTTAAGATGGCAAAATCCAATTAGTAGTTCTCTCTTAAGCGGGCACTTGTCCACCCATAAGAGCATCCACTTTAGCATGTTTCCTAGACCCCTTCTTGCCATCAGCAAATGTCTAAGGAGTATCTACATTAATGGGCAAAATTTCTTGTTGTTCAAGAACATTATTGATGTCCAGTAATGCAGTAAGCCGGTTGCCCTTCCCTTTCGTTGCTTGGTTTTTACCATTCTCTAAATTCCACATGTGAGGGGCCTCATTCTCCTCGAAACCACCATCCAATCCCCACGAGTCTTAGTGTGCTCCTTGGACTCACCCTGACCCTGAAAATTAGGGTGATTTTCAAGTTGTCCATCAACAATCATGTTCTCCAAAGGACGTTCCCTTGTTGCTTCTGTATGATGCTCCTGCTTACGCTTGGGACAACCATCACACAAGTGTCCGTAACATCCATATTCCACACACAAAAGGTGGAGGGATTCATATTCAACTTTATACCATCTCTACTTCAAACAAAATTTCACTGCCAAAGGCTTCGACAAATCAATTTGAACACACACTTAGGCAAAATGACCACGAGTTGCACAAAGAGTATTTTGATCTATCTTCACTGGAGTCCCTACGGCGGAGGCAATGGTTAAGAGGATGTCCTCGTCACAGAACAAAAATTTGAGTTCAAGAGAGCGAACCCATGCTAGAATGAATGAGATTTCGCTTTATATGGGATAAAGTCGGTGACTACGACATACCGTCAAGTAGTGATAAAAAATTGTCCAAGGTCCTTGTGAAATCACATAATTATAGTCATGAGGGCTAGATGATAGAACCACCATACCTATGATCTAAGAGGTCGAAATCCCCTTCAAGTTTCCACATAAAGGGGAGCTTCATGAGAAGGATTTGGTACCAATGGGTCTACCCAGAAGCTTGATAAATAGCACATTACTTCATGGAGTACATAGGTCAACCAAGAGGTCTTGGAATACACCGAACATTGGTAGCAAAGGATTATCATTCAAGAACAATAACATCATTGTCTTGAGCTCTCTACCAGGTTCTTTGTGTTTCTACTATTGAAAATAATAATTTGAAATTATCTAGATGTCTTTTTGAAGAGTTGGGTTGGTCAGTAAGAGTTGTGACCATTGATGAAAGGGTGTGATTGTTCATGAAGAGTTGTATGGTTTCACTTGAAGGGTCATGTATCTAGAATATTGCAATTCATGTGTCTAGATTAGTGTGATTCATATGTGCATTGACTATGGTTCATGTAACTAGAGTCTAGGAGTTACCTAGTGTGCCTATATAATATGCCTCATGTACTTAGTGATTGAAAGCAAGTCAAAGAAGTGAATAAAAGAGAGTTCTAAAATATTTCCTCTAAAATACCTCTTCTTCCAATAAAGTGGTATTAGAGCTTAGTTTCGTAGTTATGAGAAAAATAACAATGGAGGAACAAGAAAAGGAAAAAGACGAAGATGACAATGAAGAAGAGGAAGAAGATGATGATGGTAATGAAGAAGAGGAAGAAGATGAAGATTACAATGAAGAAGAAGATGAAGATGATGATAGTGTTATAGTACAAATATGAGATGGAATAAGTATATATACACATTAATTTTTTTTTTAAGAAATTTGTTGAGTGAGAGATGTTAAATTATTCAAGGTGCTCACGTGATTTGGTGTTTTTGCATTGCAAAAAATTAAAGGCGTAGATCTCCTTTGTGATTATCCATGGAAGAAGAAAAGAGTCCATGGATGAGGAGAAGAGTTCACGGATGATGCTTTGTGATTATCCACTGATGAGGAGAAGAGTCCATTGAATGAGGTGTGCGGATGGGCCTCCTAAGTTGGTGTTGCAAATAATTTGCAGATAAAAGATATACTACTTTGTGAAGATCTCGTGGATGACAAGATCTTGTGGTACAGGAGTAATGTGGTGAGCCTCCTATGTGAAGCCTATGACACCTGACAATGGTAAATGGCATTCAATTCAAGAGTTGGAGTGTTGAGAAGAAAATTTTAAATTAAGGAAAAGTGTTGAAAATAATAATTTGAAATTATCTAGATGTCTTTTTGAAGAGTTAGGTTGGTTCGTAAGAATTGTGACCTTTGGTGAAAGGGTGTGATTGTTCATGAAAAGTTGTACGGTTTCACTTGAAGAGTCATATATCTAGAATATTGCAATTCATGTATCTATATTAGTGTGACTCATATCTTACATTAATTATGGTTCATGTAAAGTCTAGGAGTCACCTATTGTGCCTATATATACCTCATATACTTTGTGATTGAAAGTAAGTCAAAGAAGTGAACAAAAGAGTGTTCTAAAATATTTCCTCTAAGATTCCTCTTCCTCCAACTTCTACAAATGGGAAAGTTGGACCCAGTATTTACTTGAAGGATATGCCGCCCTTGTTACCCATCTTGCCGGCATTTGGTGGTCTGTCTGGAGGTCTAGTTGGTTGCAACGACGTCCGTAGGAGACAAGAGGAAGCTAGGGTTTCCATAGTTCTAATGTGATTAAATTCATATAGCATCGCTTTCTTAATTTATATTGATATATAATATTTAATTATTCACGTGTGCATCTATAATCATGTATGTATAATGGTGCCTTGATATAGACTAAATTTTTTTTTATCATTATAATTTCATTCAAAATTTTAAAGAAATGAATTAGTTATAAAATTTTAAATAACTTTAATCAATTATAATTTTTTATTTATTTAAAAAATAAAAATAAATAGTAGTTTTAAACTTTGAAATAATCACCTTTAACTTTAATAAGAGGTCACTAGTATTCAATAACTACCCATAACTCAAATTTTATTTCATAAATAAAAAAAAGTATTGATAGTTTATATCTTTAACTATTCAATATTTGCAAGACCAAGACATCAAGGCTTCTAAGCTGTATATAATAATTATAGATAATATATTATAAAAAATAGTTATTCTGCTAATTTTATAAAAGTTTGACATATAATTCAATTTAAAAATTTTGTGAGGTGTTCAATTCAATCGCCCTTGATACAATGATGAATCCAAGACCATAAGGTTAGGGAATTTTAAAACTTATTCTCAATTTTCTTTTAGAAAATTCATGAAAATATTAATAAAGTCTATTTTATAAATAGTATTTTCATATTTTATCTTGATCATTTGAACGATCATATGAAGATTAAGAGGACAATCCCGGATAAATCTATTTCAGTATAATGTTGCTTTCAAGGCATCCTCATGAAGATTACTTCAATTAAAACAAGAGAAAATTTGTTGCACATTAATTAGTTTTCTTTTTAAAATTTTATCCCATAGCTAAAGAGCGAAAAAACAATTCAAATTAAGAATGAAAAAGTTCTAACATATCACATTTTCATAGAAACAATAATTTTTACACAGAAATCAATAACACTCCAAGTAATGAAGTAAGTTGCACCAAATATCACAAATAAGAATGTGTTTTATTTTCATTGTAAAATGATTAGAAATCAAAAGGAAACAAAATAATGGTTGGGTGAGTTGAGTATCTTACCAAATTAAACTTATATTTCAATGGTAAAGAATTATAAATTTAAAAAGTTCAGTTATATTATTAATATCAAACCTTAAAATTTTATTAAGAGTACTTAGAGAAGTTTTATATTCATATAATATTAAATCTTAAAATTTTTTTTTAAAAAAAAGATAGAGATATTGATTATTGAAAGATAAAAGCTTTTTATTTCTCTATCGTACTAAAAACTCAAATTCTTTATAATTTTTTTTATTCTATACAAAAATAATAACCTAGAGGGGTCAAATATAAATTTAATGATGGACTAATAAATTTTAATATTAAATAATAATTTTAAAATCTACGGTTTGCAGTTGCACACCTTAAAATATCATTTCTCTTTTCAGTTCACTCTCCGGTACGAGTTTTAAAATATTAAATAACAAGAAAATCTCATAAAGAAGATTAATTGCTGAAGAGTAATGAACATTATGTTTTTGACAAATAAATTTAAATTTGCAATATTTAATCCTTAGTTCTGTAGTCAAGACAAAATTACAAAATTAAATGTTTAATATCATAATTATATTCCCATAACGCATGTAAGAAATACCAACGCTTAACTAGAATCGGACTATTTTTGTTCTTTTATTGGATTGCCTAATACACGAAAAAATCATTCACTGACTTAATATATTTCCTAAAATGTAGAGAAATTAAAATTTTATATTGGCTATTATCAATTAAAGGCACATATGACCTGGGACGAACCAAGGTACATTGGATTGGGTGACTGCACTTCCTCTAAAAAAAAATTGTTACGGATATACGTATATATAATATAATTATTTTTTTTTAAATTTTTATATTACCTCATATTTTATAGATATGTTATTTAATTTTATAAATACATTATTCATATATATTATATAAGCGTATACTATTTTATTCCTTCTTATTTTTGTTTTTATAAATAAATTAATAATATTTTTCAAATTAGTCACAGAGCACTGCTTGCATGTGCTTTGCAACGGAAATAGTTAAACTAATAATTAATAAAGTGAATCATCCAATGGTTATTATTTGCCACACAACTTGCATAATTATAATATAGTATATATGCATGCACATATTTAACCACTTCTTCTCCCACTTATGATAATAAATATGAGGCAAGAGGAACCGTGGAAGGTTTTACGCTCTGTCATCATCATTCATCTCTTCAATTCATCAATTTCGTTAAATGCAAAATGGTTAATGGCCTGATTTGTTGATGTCATCGTATATATTTGTGGGAATGAAATCTTCTAGAAATTTTATTTTAGCCAATTTCCATTCACATTAATTCAAAATTTGTTATGTTGCTTCCTTTTGAGTTGTTTTATTAGCAATACTCTCATTAACGTGAAAATTTGATCTTTAGATCATAATAATATTTGTCATATATAAGTAATACTGGCATGTTGTAGGATTTTTCATCTAAATTTTTTATTTTAATGTTTGGCCTCTAGTTTGTTTCTTAATATACAATCATACTATTTTGAATTTTGCACGTGAATTTTCTTTCAAGAATTTTTTATTTTTGTTATAATTTAGTTGCTTGGGTGCCCCTAAAAAAAAATTTGGTTCCGTTCCTGTGCATGGCATGATGCCAAATTTACCCAACTACTGTAAGTATGTCTTATATAAGAATTTGAATCCCGTTAAGGAACTACACAATGAATAGTTGAGACGGTTGTAACGGTCATAACTGTTTAACTTCTAGACAGTCAGACACAAAAAAGTGCTTTAGGACCTGTGGATGATATATTGTAGTCGTCCAAAGCACGCTGGACGATAGTGACAATGTAACCATGTGTAATTGTAGGCCAACCATATAGGATATGATCAACTAAACCACGCCAAGTAGGAAATAATTTCAGCCAATGTGGGACTTGGCGTCATAGCCGTTTTTTTTTTTCTGTCTCACCAACACTTTCAATTCATTTGGCTACTTATACTATACACTAGCAATTTTTTACATTAACAAGTATTAAGATCAACTCAAATAAAAAAGAATTTAAGAAATTAATTATTAAATTATTCTTATTAAATTATATCAAATTTTTATCTTGAAAAAAATTATATTACAACATTTTAATTTACTTAAAATTATCATAAAATATATCAACTTTAATTTTAAATAGAAAATAACAATTAAAATTTTATGCTTTTATTAATTTATTTTTATTAAATATTTTATTGTTTTATTATTAATACCGAAAAACATTTACCAAGTCCATGCTATATTGATCCTAAATATTAATTTTTTTAAAAAAAATTACTTTTATTTTGATTTTTCAGTGCTTGAATGGCGATTTTTTGCTCAGTGTAATGTCCGCAGGTAGTAGCTTCCCGCGCTGTCCATCTAAGCTCAGTCCTTTGCCGCATCTCTGCCTCTACCATTTGTCCTCGGTTGCCGTCTTTGACTACATTTCTTGCGCTCTCTAATTTCAGCCTCTGTTTTCTGTTGTCCATTCTGCAGCGACAACCATGTGGTCATAGCTCCCGGCTTCCTCCAGGTTCTTTCTCTCTATGGAAGCAGCTTATCCTATTATCCTCTCTCTTACTCCTTTTCCACTTATTAATTCACCGCCTGAGTTATTTTTCGCTTCAATTTGTTTGAATTATGAGAGCTTGTTGGTCGCAGTATCAGTAATATCTGATTTAAGGTAGAATTTGAATGGGCGTTTGTGAGAAACAACTGGGCAATAATTACTTCAATAGTTGAATCAGAATGCGTTTGAAATTTGAGCCGCCTAAACGTATGGGTTGTTAAATCCTAATGTAGGAAAGAATATATACTGCTATACTGGAGACTATTTTCAAGCATGATAGATCGAGAAGAGGAGGAATTATAGAAAAATCTCAGGTGTCAGAAATTGGTGGCGAAAATAGTGGGAATGGGTAGAGTCCCGAAATGAGGAAGAGCAAAGAATGGGAAGACTTTCACCGAGGAGAGAGACAGAGAGATAGATATTAGGAATTTTATTTTGTGGAAAGTAATTAATCGAGAGTTCCAAACTTATTCATTCATGAGAGATTTCACTAAGCATGGAATTTTGCCTTTCATGTATAGAATCTAGAGGAAGTTGACTTCGATCTACTTATTTGATGATGACATGTGGCACTAATGGGTTAGGATTCAGTTTTATATATTTGCAAATAGGACTATCTTTTCCTACCTATATATACCAAACCATCTTTGAAGAATTTTATGACCGAGGCCTGGATCCTGGTTATTGCAGCCATGTTTCAGATTTCACTGTTGGAACATTTGGTTATAAATCTGTCAGGTATCTTGAGATTACTGATATCGTAGGGTTAGATCTAGATGAAATTGTGAAGTTTCATAGGCACGAGATTGCTGTATACAATGATGAAAATGATAAGCATATATATAAACTGCAGTTGGTCAGGGCATTAACAAGATAGCCGAGTAGTAGTTTTGACACTAGACAGTTTATCATTAAAATCCAAGGAAGAAAAATAACAGAGTACAGAGAGGCAAGGGTGATGCTTCTGCAGTTCAAGATCCTGCTCAGACGGATGATGCTGAGATATATGATGTTGATTAAAAAACTCCAAAAAGTACAGGTGGAATTGAGCTTTCTCATTGTCTTCCTGTTCATCTTAGGCTAGATCCAGTAAAGATGAGAGAAATGAGATTATTGATGTTTCCTGATGGAGAGTCAGAGGAAATCATCTTTTGGTGAAGGATACGGTAAGACCTTCACAAAATTCTCCTCATAGATCTAGTCAGCCAGTTAGGACCTTAAAAGCAGAGGTTTTAAGCTAGATCTGTAGGATGGGGACCAAATGGCATCCTTATACATATATGCTGGTGCACCTGTAGGAAGTGGTAATGATCACAAAGTATCATCATCTTTAGTTAATTTAGAGAAAGTTGGATATGACAAAGTGAGCCGGTTTCCCATTCTGAATCACTTGCGAAAAAAATTATTTTCTATGACTTATAGGCCTTTGCTGCATCCAACAAAACGAAGACCATGTCTCAAAAGAATCAATCCTTCCTATATGGTGCAGCACCCATATTTAGCAGTTTCAGTGATACAGTTAATGCCAACATCAAGTTCTAAGTATCTATTAGGTATGTCAAATGTCTAGGAATAAAATAGGACAGCTTCTCCTATCTTCTTGACGCATTGTTCTCACACTACCAAACAGAACTAGAAGAATAGAATATCACGCCCTTATCATGTCAAACACAGCAACACCTATGTAGCACCATTAACTGAAATTGATAGGTAGACAACATGGATTTCTCGAGTTATAACAAAATTATATGCACCTTCCTTTTCTCTTTCAAAATTTACACACGCGTCTATTCTATTAACTTACAGTTAAGCAGGTCACCATTTTAACTTTTAAACTACAAATTCCATACTTATTGATTAATTATGAAATTAATTAACCCAAGTTCTATGCAATACTTCTTTCATTCACATTCTAATATCTAAAAAATTGATATTCAATTCATACTTATTAAGTACGAAAAATACGGGTATTTTGGGAATAAAATTCTTTCCTAGATTATTTAGATTATCTACATGTTTTTGCATACGAATGTTCCGTGACGATTTCCATTCTTGAATAATTTACAAGTTACTATTTTTGAAGGAGTTTCGTAATGAAGCATATATTAGAGTTGAATAAAAATTATCTCGCACACAAAAAGAAATATATATGATTATTTAACCTTTTAAATCATACATAAATAAATATATAAAGCAACGAAGGGAAGGCAATTAGAGCCTAGAAACATATCCAGAATTCATAATCGGACAAAAAACATACTCTTCATTAGATTGATCATGATTTCAATTGTTTATTAATATAATTGACAGAAACCCTAATTATAACAGTTACAAACCCAGAATACATATACTTTGGTAATTGCAGCAATGAACTCCTAATTATATTTAAGAACGCTCCACCAATAGAGGTGAACAAAAGATGTCAAAATCCGCAACCAATCTGCGATATGGGTTGCATGATCTTCGTCGTTGACTTATTGTAGTACTGGGCAGAATCTGACCCAGTGGGTCCTAACATGGAGAGGAAGGCAGAGGCCGGCACCACGTAGAGGATTTGAGCAGCAGCGTTTGGGTTTCTGGTTTCCAATATTTTTTCTCCTAAGGATCTGAATTCTTCTCTTTCTTGCTTCAGCGGCCTTGGCCTTCTTGCTTATATTGAGATCAAAATCAAACAGTTGAGGCCTTTGATCCTCTTCATCTATAAGAGGGATATTAAGATCAGGGATGATACCAGCAGCAGAAGGGTTCACTTTGCCACAAGGGCTTCTCACTGCAGAGAAAGTTGACACTTTGCGTTCGAGACCCACCAAATTCTCATTATTTCTTGTTCTTTTGATCTTCTGGTTGGAGAATGAAAGAGGGGCTTTAGGGTTTGAATGGGTAGCAAAGGCAGTAACAGTACTTGAAAGTGGGGTCATAGGGTTTGCTCTTCTCTTCTTTGAGCCCCAAGTGAATGGAAGATTATTACAGAGAATGTTGGACTTTGCTACAAGACGAGGAAGCTGCAATAGGATTTGGGTGACCTCAATCTCATCCATGGTCAACATATTATCATCCATGGAAAACACAGTGGGAGAGAGTCTCTGTGTTTAACGGATATAAATAGATGGCTTTTTCTTGATCTTCAACCTACGATGCTACAAGTCCAGTTCCAATAAGGAAAGAGCATCATGATAAATAGTATCATCAAGTATCTAGACTGAACCAATAACATCTAACTTTCCTATATCGCCGGCGAATCACATTTATAAGACATTGCAACTTGCTTCTTTTACGGCTTTGATTCGGGTACAATTAAAAGATTAATTTTATTAAATCAAGTTTTTAAAAAAACTCAAAGATAAATAGCGCAATACTTATTACATATAACCTGGGATAATTTTACTGATAATCGCCATGATACTTATGAGGTCCTAAGGTTGAATGGACAAAAAAATTGGGTAAATCTCGAGTTCAATTTTTAATTGATAAATTAAAGTAAATGAAACGTTGTTTATTTATAAATTTCACACTATGTTTGGAAAAAAGTTTTAATGAACTGAATTGAACTCATTGAAAAAAAATATTATATCAATTTAAATGTATTCTAATGTTGGAACCCATTTAAAAATGATATTTTCAATTGATTTACAT
>JASKGM010001955.1:0-12299 GCA_034509205.1 Ceratonia siliqua
ATTAACAATTGACTACCCCCCCCCCCCCCCCCCGAAAAAGATATAAAAATTCTGATTTCACCCCCATCTAACACTCCCAACTAGATCGTTTTTACTGCATTCTTTGCCTCTGCTGTCAACAGTTGTATTATCAAAGATTGTACAATGTTTCTGTTATGTTGTTGACAAGACAGAACACAGAGTGATACAAACTACTCCAGTTTCTCTTTCTACTCTCGTGTTTACACACGCGCACACACAGATTTATATTCCTATTTCTAGAAAGAAAGTCTAAGGTTACGTCTACTTTTTGTTTTTTTTTTCTGTTTCCATTATTTTTTCTTTCAGCATCATAAAACTTCTGTGGTGATTAGCATTTGAATACTGTAATGTGGAATCTCTAGCAGTTGCATGAATTTTCATCACTAATTGTGTCTATGATTCTGTGATATGGTAATCTAGTCATCTCAACTATATTATGCTCATAAAATCAGCTATCCAGAGCTTAGGGCTAACATGACCTGGCATTTTAACCAATTCAATTCTGACATTTCTTTTTATAGTGCAATGGGCATAGAAGATACAGAGATTTGTATCATCAAGGAGCCAGATCGTGTCATAGTCTATTCAGAAAATGAAACTAGTACTAATCAACACAATATTACAGAGTCTTATGAGCATATCAATGACGTTACCGAGCATCATAGTTCGGAGGAGAGCACAAAGGAATATGAGGTGAAGGAATGTACAACAGAAAATTCTATTAAGATCTCAGATGAGTCCAAAATAAAAAAATGTGAGGAGCCGCCAGCTGCAAATCTTGTGGGTGCCCTATGTGAAAAGAGTTCCAAATCCCACAAAACCAAGGGTAATCACAAGCCACGAGATTCTGTGAAGCATGGATCTAGACCTGCTGCTGGAAATCTTCACAGTAAGTGTAGCGTAAGTGTTCAAAGGAAGCACACAGTTCCACAACCATTTGCCTTAGCAACTGAAAAGCGGGCCTCTGGTGGAACACGTCCTCCTCTTGCAGAAGATTACAAGGGCAGCAATGAGAGAAAATCAAAAAATAAAAAAAATGTGCTCGCTCCAAATATGTTCAAACAGAATCAGGTAAATGTTGTTGAATCTTCTTCTTTCTTGAACCACTATGATATGTTTATATTCAAGGAAGCTCTAAAGAAATAAATTCCTTCTCAGTGCTCTTAATATATGATCAAGTATGTGAAACAGCAAAATTTTTAGACATGATTTTCTGCTTAGTCACCCAATCAAAATAGCATAAGTTCATTCTCATTAGATGTTGCCTATGCTTCGATGCCTATCCCATTAAAACTAAAACTTTGGCAGAAGGACCCTCATTGTAACACAAGGACTGCTGCAAGATTGTAAATTTATCAAAGTAATTTAAACTGTCACTTTCGTTGTCTAATCTACTGCAAAACTATTTATTGTTCATAGTATTTCCTGAAAACTATTCAGTTATGGTTGTCTTGAAGCTTCAATTTGTCTACTTTCTTTTTGCAGTTGGAATCACCTTTAGTGTCAAGAAAGCCATTGCAACCTGATAACAAGAAGCATCCTGACGAGGACGATTCTTGTTCTGTTACTTCTATGTATCCTCTTAAACCTTGCAGTCAAAGAGTGACAAAATTTGTCTCATGCCTTTTCTTTTTTAGTACTGGTTCTTCTACTTTCTCTTGGAATTTATAATTGACATTACTCCTTGACTATGTAAAGAACTTCAGCTTCTGTGCGGTCAATCAAGTCCAGGGCAACTGTTGCTTCAGCTCCAGTATTTCGGTCCACTGAACGGGCAGAAAAACGAAAGGAGGTAATACCTGAATACAAGTTTGATTTGTTTGGATTGACTTTTCTACCTTCATTTGACTGGTCCATGCTCCTGTTATTTTCCGTTGTAGTTTTATTCAAAATTAGAGGAAAAGCACCAAGCACTGGAAGCTGAGAAGAGTCAAAGTGAAACAAGGACCAAGGTACAGCACTTTTTCCAATATCTGCATAACCAAGATATATCTTTATATCTTCTATAATGGTGCTTAGACATATGTTTTTCATTTCTTTTCTTTTCCCCGTATAGGCTTATAGCTATGTTTTCTTACTCTGTTTCCTTCATCAATTTTAAACATTTAAGGAAGAGAGGGAGGAAGACATCAAGCAGCTGAGGAAGAGTTTAATGTTTAAAGCAAATCCCATGCCGAGCTTTTACCATGAGGGCCCTCCACCTAAGGTTGAATTGAAAAAGGTATGAGGGATTTGATCTTGTTCTTATGCTTTTAAATGTAGGAGATCCAAGACATAAGCTCTTAGAAAAATTTCACGAACAATAAACATGAATAGCAGAAAATAATTGTAAAAGATTGATCTGTAATTCATCTAGACAAATTGCTTGATTTGTGTGCATGACAACTTCGGTAATATGAACTTTTCTTGACCAGCTGCCACCCACTCGTGCAAAATCACCAAAGTTGGGTCGGCGGAAGAACTGCAGTGGCACTGCTGTCAATTTATCCTATGGGGACAAGGTCAAAGGAGCTGTTGTTCGGGTAAGTCATCACACTTTGTTAAATGACAAAGAAGATGCCAGTACGAACATTTATAATGGGAGTGACTAGAATTATGGCCGTAATATTTATGAGCTCAATAACAAGACCGAGCATGTTGGAGAAATAAATACGATCAAAGTAAATGGACAAGTGGATCTGAAGATCAGCAGCCAGTCATAAAGTTTTCAGTGAGATTTATTTTCCATTTTTGTAATTTATGAGTAATTGGATCTTCAATCTTGTCAAGCATGTTCATGTTATTTCCTTTAACTTATAAGCACTTGCTGCTGTGCTTTGTGTAACGTAAGTGGCAAAAATGTTTACTTGTAATTTATTTCAACTTATTTGTAAATGAAATTTCATTGCTCATACAAACTACTTGAGCGTTTGTTTGGCTGCCTAAACTCTAGGGCCACTTTTGTATTTTGAAGTTCTTATCAAATAATTATGTTCTATGAACTGGGGACATGATGCTGCATTGTCGCAATTTTTTTGTATCTTATTTCTTTTGATATTCTCCTTCTATTAGAACTAGAGGTGTTTCAAGAGACGTGGATACCAGACAAGAAATAGCCGCTGTGACTGTATTCGCCTCCAACTAGTTAAAGCTGTACCTGTATTCTTGTGTTGTGTTTTTTTCTGGGTACTTGGAGGCACGAACGATTAAATTTAAGATCTTTTACTTGTCGGATTTTGTAAACAATACCTGCAACATGATGTTTAAAGGGAAGCTGCTGCATTTAAATGGCCATTTCCTTCGAAGTATGACAAAACTGACATTTATTTACTGTATTCTTATTCCAAGAGGAATATAAAGCTTAGTGTCCTTCAATCTAGGAGTCTAGTTGATGCAGCGTGGAATTGGAGCTAGCAGAGGAATGCCGAGATACAAGTATACAACACAGTAGGATCCGAAGCTAAATCTGCAACACAACAACCCCACAACTCTTCCACAAACCTAGAAATCACAGATCTAGGAAAGCAAGAATGAAGAACTCTGTAACAGTGTTCATTCAATATCTCGATAAAACAAAATCAAATGTCTCTTCACTACTCCATTGACCAACACATAAAGCATCCACAACACGAAGTTACTAAAAGGACTTGACAGAAAAACAAGATAAAAGCTAAAGGACCTAATAGAAAACATATTAGAGCTGAAGAACCTTACAGCAAAATGTAATAAAGTCAGATAATAGTAAAACAGAACTGGCTTCTAAGGTCTTACCCTCTCATGTTTCTCCGAGAAGCTCAAGGCTACTCGGGTTGCATCATCCTCCTCGGGTTTGGGAGAATTCGCCCTCAAATTCTCATCCTTTGTTGGCTTTAGAGGGAATACAACCTGCCACCAACTCTTTAGAGATCCAATTCAAGAGCCGCAATTATGTCTGATTTGTCCTGCAGCTGAGCTTCAAACATTTGACAGTTACCAACAACGACAATAAGCTCTCCTGAATTTGCAGCAATATCAACTTCCAATGCTTCTGTAGTAGCTATCATATCCTCGATTTCATCTTTGTTATCCTTACTTTTAGATGCAGGTTCCTGCAGCAAGCTTAGATCACAAAGTAACCCTTTACTTACATCATCCTTCCTGGATAACTCAGCCTGGAGAGTCAAACTAGTTGTTACCAGTTCTTTAGCATGGAACTCCAAACTTCCAAATTGTTCTATGAGCTTTGATGCTGTATTCGCATTTTCACAAATGTCTTGAAACATGTTTGCAACAATAACACTTTCTTCTTTCAATGTGTCAGATAATTTGTCAACCATCATCCCAGTAGTTTTTGCCATGTCAACTGATCTAACACTTTTCAAACTCAAAAAGATGTTCTCATACAGCTGAATTCTCTTTTGCAAGGAAGCATTTTCTTCCTTAAATTTGTTTACAGTGCCAACACAGTTCTGAAGATCCTGGCATTTGAAGCATGATTCTTCGATTGTGACAGATTAGGAATCTAGGATATCACTCAGCTTAGTAGTTTCCATCTCCAGATCAGTCTGTAGACTGCCAACGTGAAACTCTAAAGAACTTATAAATTCTTGCAGCATGCGATTTTCCTTATCAAAGATATCCAAGCACCTTGACAGTGGTTTAAAATCAAAACATTTCTTGTCCAAGGTTTAAAGAACTAAGCTGTTATATGTCTTTACGTTTTTCACCTCATTTCTTGGTGATTCATTCTCATCCCTTAAACTGTGCATTTTAGCTAACTCTGCATCCCTTAAGTTCAACTCATTCTGAAGTCTGCAAGCTGAATTTTCCAACATATGGTTAACTTTCAGCAACTCTTTGTTTTGTTCATCATGAACAGAAATTTGATGGAAAGAAAAATTTATAGTCGCATCCTTCTCTATGGAATCCCCAATTACTTTGTCATATTAAGTTTCCAAATTTTGAATCTTTTCCAGCAGCCTCCTCTTGTCTTCCTTAATTTCAACATGTTCACCCTTTCTAATATTTTGTTCAAGGGCATTGTACTCCCCTGTCTATAGACAATATACTTGCATTGAACTAAATTCATACCATCCCCCATAGCCATTGAAGATGTTAAGACCAAGACAGCATTGACACCAACCTCAAACCCAAGTACCCTATATAAAATCTTTGCCACCTTAGGTAATTGTTTTCTCACTTCATCAACAAAATATTCTAGTTCCAAAGTAGCAGTGGCAGTGAACTTCCCTTGTTTAGGCTTCATAGTTGCCAAGCCAAAGGTCTGAAGAATTACAAAGTTGGTAACCAAATTTTGATAGTCCAAGACATCAACTATTGAAACTTGGCAGCATCTTTGACCAACTCCTTGTCAACACAAGACATATCAAAGCCACACATTTTTCCCAAAAGGAAGTTTGTACCCCCTTTTCCTTTTCCAAATCTCGCTACAAAATTAAGTGTTGTGTCAGGAAGAATGTTTCCTTCAGGCTTCAACCATTGGTCTTATGCACAGAGGACTGAGCTAAGCATGGATTCATACAGCAGGCATTACCTCCTCCATTCACTTGATAATACATCAACATGTTGAGGTTGAAGCTCAACATTTTTGTCAATCTCTTCAACCATAAACATAGACTGAGATATAAACCTTGGTTTATCATCAGAAATATCTGTGGATTATAGCGTTGAATACTAACTTATGGTAGAGATTTGGCTAGTACATTAGTGTGATAATTTATATGTCCCAAATACACTTGCCCCTGCATTCTTGGGGTTTCATCATTCAAGGCATTTATAAGAGACTCATCAGTAAGATCAATGACAAGCCCATTCATCAATAGAGAACATTGTTGCTTAGACAAACCAAGTTTAAGGAGAAACATTGAGTTTTCTTGTAATAGTTCCTTCAACTTCTGCTCCCTTTCTAGCTTTAGTAATATCTCCAGTGGTGAAGATTTTACCTTCAGTAATACTGTGTCCAAGAATGCTCCTTCAACACAGAGCAGTTCAAAGGCATAATCTCACAGACCATTTGTGTTCTTCTCACTAGAGCTTTCACTAGATCCTTTGTTATCATTTTGTTCCACCTTCTCCTCTCCTTGCACTAAATACACCTCAATTACTTCACCCTCCTCAGGGTACTCTTCATAAATAGGTTCAGGTCTTTCCTCCTCTACTGTAGCAACCCAGCCCAGAAATTCTTCAGGTTGTTGCACCCTCAAAACTCTGGAATATCAATTTTGCAGCCTGACTCCCACTGGCTAGCACATTGTTGTGGTTTAAGGAATGTTCTCCTCTTCCCCCTCGCCCTGCAAATAGATTGGGGTTATCTTCTTCGTTGTTGTTCATATTATTCTAACCCACAGACAACAGATTTTACAGTTTTCAGCCAACACTGAGGGTGGCTAGTTGTTCAGCAACGGTGTCAAACTGGTCAACCATCTAATTGAATTGCTCGTTCATACGTTGTAGTCATTCCACTAGTTGTGCTTCGCGCGCCACCTCATCGCATTCAAACACCTCACCAATAGTTGCGTATCTTCCCCCACGAGTTCCTCTGCGCACCGTAGCCGAACAACAACCTAGAGCTCTGATACCAACTGATGCATAGTGGAACTGGAAAAAGTAGAGGAATGCTGAGATACAACACATGGTAGGATCTGCTGAATCTCTAACACAATAAACCCACAACTCTTCCACAATCCTAGAAATCACAGATCTAGGAAAGCAGGAATGAAGAACTCTGTCACAAAGTGTTCATTCAATATCTTGATAAAACAAAGGGGAAATGAACTCTCTTCATTACTACTATGTCAACCAACACATAAAGCATCCACAAAGCTGAGTTACTAAAAGGACTTAACAGAAAACCAAGATAAAAGCTACAGGGCCCAACATAAAGCATATTAGAGCTAAAGGACCTTACAACTAAATATAATAAGGAAACTCTAAGCTACCGCCCTAAAGCCTACTGATTTTATTTATTTTTTATTTTTTTAATTATTTTTTTTACTTTTTAATATTAATAAATTATTATATATATCATATATTTTTTAAAAAAAATTTTAAAACGTTTTTTTATTTTTTAAAAATATTTTTAGTTATGAATAAATAGTATCAAAAAAATTATAAATGAATAGTGCATAAAAGATGTAAAAAACATTTAAAAGAAATTTAAAAAATTTTTAAAAAATTATATGATATAGACAATAATTAATTATGTTAAAAAATAAAAAAATTAAGACAAAAAATTAAAAAAAATTATATTTTAATAATGGGAAGTACGGTGTAGCTATAATTTTTTTGACATTATTCATTCATAACTAAAAATATTTTTAAAAAATACAAAAATTTTTTAAAAAATTTTAAAAAAAATATATAATATAAATAATAATTTATTAATATTAAATAATTAAAAAAATAAAAAATAAATAAAAACTGTAGGCTACCGCCCCTGTGGCGGTAGCTTAGAGTTTTCCAATAGTAAAACAGAACTTAGGCTTCTAAGGTCTTGCCTTCTCATATTTCTCCAAGAAGCGTAAGGCTATCGGGCTGCATTAGTAGTTGAGCCAAGCTTTTAATGAACTGTCCAGGCATGACTTATTAAAAGCTTGGCGTAGTTCATGTATTAAATGAACAAGTTGGAGATTAAAATTTGACTCGTTTAATTATATGAAAATTAGTTCGATATATATAATAAAATTTAATTTTATATAAAGAAAATTATAAGTAAGGGCATATCTTTGAAGGGACATAAGATAACGGCTCTTCAAATTTTTTTTTTTCATGTAAATAATATTTTTAAAAAATTATTTATCCTTCTAAAAAAATTTATTTGTCCTTCTAAACAAATTTATTATATAATTTTTTTAAAAATTTAATTTGTTTCCTCTAAATTTTTTATATTACTTCCTTTCTTTGATGCATACATTATTTTTATAAACGTATCACTCATATATAGGTATATATTATTTTATCTCTTTATTATTATTTTTATCATAAACTTGTGCAGTACTAATTTTTATTATGTTTTGTCATTAGCATTCTCTTTGTTTCTTTAGTATTTTACAGTATATGACTTTCTACTATAACTAAAAATAATTTCCTTTTATAGTTTTACACTTTCACTTATCACACCACTCTCAAAGTCTTAATCCCCTCTCTCTTCCTTGATCAGAACCTACTGCTCATGACAATGCTTACATCGACTGACGAGTTGTTAGTGGTGACTGATTTGTTTAATTATTCCTCACTTCCTCTCGTTTATGCCTTCACCAACAGGTAACACAACAGCATATTAGATAAAAACTCTCAATGAACTTTGCAAAAATTTTCATTTCCTATTTGGTTTAAAAGTTAAATTTTTTATCTTCCACGCTACCTTCCTTATGATATCTCTTTTATTTACAAATTTCACTTTGATATTTGAGATTGGATATGAAATTTAAAAAATTTTAATTCACTATTTTAAACAACTTTTTTATTAAATTAGCTCTTTTTTTATGCTCTAATATATTGTTATTATTATTTATTCATGTCACTTCAACACATATCTTCTCACTCCATCATAAATCAAAAGAAAATTTCAGTCTTTCGCCCCTCACTAATTTTGTTCAAGATTCGTCATTGATTATAAGTATTTTATTAATTAAAAGCTTGAATATAAGTATTCAAGCACATTTTTATTTAGAATTGAGCTTCTTAAGTTCAGTTAAAAAAAATGAGTTTTCTCGTATCTTACTTTGATCCTAAATATTTTATTTTTACCAGGAATCTCACTTGTTTTCCTAATTACCTTTTTCTTTTGGGTTAAAGTGGGGGGGTGATGATTCTTATATTCTTTGGTTTTAGTTTACATATGAACTTTCAACCTTACACCATGCTGTAAAATATGTTCTACAGTACAGATTCTCATGTAGTTGTTCCTGTTCTGACCTTTAAGAATTTTATTTATAGATTTTAATATAAAATTACCACAAAAATTCTTTTCTTTTTGTTCCTTGAAATTTGATTTCATGTTGATTAAGTGAAGTCAATAGGCGTTGGGCATTTTAAGTTGTTTGTCCCAGATGTTGAAATCATTGTTTTAAAAATTGAACTGATATTGAATTATATATATAATTTATTAAAAATATAATAATATTATTAATTTAATTAATAATCTATGAAATAAATTATAAATAAAAAATATAAATAATAGATTATGAGAAGGAAATGTAATTACATAATTACATACTTAGTGGTTAGCTGTGGCTTATTATCCTATAAGTACTATGTTCGAGTCTAAATTGAATCATGGATTGATTCCTAGTCCAACCAGTTGAACGTACTGATTTGATCCAGTCCGAATCTGCAAACAATGGTTGAGACTAGCAAATATATCAATACTAAAATTTAAAGATGATTTAAAATGGAATGACAATGGGTAAAAATTACAATATTACCATAATATTGAGTTCAGTTTTATAACATTTATAAATTAGTGTTGTTTACATATAAATATAATTAAATATTAATTTACATATAACCAAAATAAACACTTTAGCATTAATTTATGAAAGTCATAACACTCCTTATGCTATGATAGTATTGTAGTTTTTTCCATGTCAATGACATTTTAGCATTCATAGTGGCAGGTGGATTTGAGATAAATATTAAAGCCGGATATGTAAAAATTTGAATTTTTTCATGCGACATGATGATCATAGTAAGAGGGTCATTTTTAAGTTACTTATGAAATAACAATATTTGAGGAATGGCTTTCACTGGCCTTATCACTATTTATGAGTATGCTATCTTCATAAAAATTTTCTTAAACTATTCATTTGTCCCACCTTCCTTTTATTTAAGTGGGAAACTAAAGAAATCCACTAAATTTCCTTTTCAAGATAATGATATATAGAAGTATTTGTGCTCTATTACTTTTATTCGGTGTTTAAGTTTTTTAATTATTGTCATTTATGTTTTGTCATGTAATTTATTTATAAATTATGATTAAATTATTTATTAAAATTTAATAATAAATTATTATGCGTCAAAATATTTATGACAACAGTATTTAATTTTTTAATATTACAATTGCAATAAAAATATTCTCTTATAATACACATACAATCATGATTTTATACAATCGCATAAATAATACAATTTGAATTTAACTGGTCTTATTTAAATGAATTCTTATTAAATTCATGTAGTCGTATATCCTGAGCTCCTCAAGAAGCAAAACAAAAATGATAAAAAACTCCTGGAGGCTTGGCCTTGTAGAAATTCTTCAATGATTAAGTTAGTCTATAAAGATTTAGGAAATTAAAGAGTAGAAAAAAAAGAATTAGTATATATATCTCTCTCAAAGGAAGGATCGTTGGTATATATATACCATTGAGACACTCGTATACATATTCTTCGTAATCCTAATTATTTTTCACGTATGTTTTGAAATTTAATTAACAATAATGATGTTAAGGGAACAATAATATTTATTAGTAAAGATAGATAAGAAGTGGTTAATTGTAGAGTAATCCCTCAACAAATTTATTAAATTTTTCTTAAAAGTAAATTTTTTCAAGGAGACTCTTTTTCGAAAAAATAAATACATATACATTCAGAATATTTTTCTAAGGCAAAAAAAAAAGGGGGAGTGAAGGAAGGAAATAAGTACCACCATGTGTCCCAATTAGACTGTGACACGACGGGACCCCTTGATATTTCTTTTCTCTTCCTCACGAAGTGCCAGACGAAGTAAGGTCGAAAAGCTCTCTGCTGGAGCTCTCGGCCAGCATGGGTTGAAGGGAATTTTCGGCTGCTAGGAGCAAATTTCAGGGTGCTTGTGAGCTGAAATGTTGGGCATTCTCTTGTTCTAGTTTCGGGTAAGTCAGAACATCTTAACCCAATATTTTTCTGACTTTGCTGGGCAATGGTTGATACCAGCTGAATTGAACCTCTATTTCGGTTGCAGGTTGATGGTAGTACCCAGCCTTATCATTCACCCATAAAAGAATATTCTGGTGTTTCTATTGCAGTAAGGTGAAGCTGACCTTGGAAGCATAAGGTTTTTCGGGTTATTGTAGAATTACGCCTTCTACCATTTCCTCCAACACTCAAAAGTCTTTTCTTTTTTCAGAACCCTTGGCTAAGTAAGCGTTTGCTCCGAATAAAGAATTCTTCAAGTTGTTCCAAGCTAGGTAAGAACAAATTCAAGCATTTAAACCATGGATTCTGATTTTTAGAAATTATGGTAGTGGTTAGAGTTCTTGAAGAAAGTTACTTAGTGGTTTAAAGCCCAAGTTCAATTTCCTCCTTGCTTTTCACTATATTAAGATCGTATAGGAGGAGGAAAAGCTTTTAAGTGTGGTTTTGGAAATTCTTCTTAAGGAAGTATGTGGAGCTAGGAGAGGGTTGCTAGAAATCTTTAGTAGATGAATGAGTTCAGTTATCTTTAGAGTAAAGTTCTGACAATATTATTGCTTGAAATTTGGCTCTCTAACTCCTAAAAGTCGTTTGTGGAAATATTCTAAAATGCTAAACAAAAAATTAATTAGGGCATTATATCCTTGAGATTTACTTGATTTTTGGTAGGTAATCCTAGTTCATTAAACTTATACATCATGCACCTCTGATTATAACTTTTCAGTTTAGACATACATAACTGTTAGAATTGTGAAAGTTGTGTTAAATCTCTATTGGTGAACACTTTAAATTCTGGAAATCATGAATTCAGACACAGATTTAAACTCTATTCGGAGTAATTGGTAACGTAGAGTTACTTCTGATTTATTAATTTCAGATACAAGGCATACTCTGTCCAGCGCGCGCGCGCGCGCGCGCACACACACACACACACACATATATATATATATATAATTAATGTAGAATTCAACTGTGTCTTGAATGTCTTGAATTGTTACAGAGCTCATTAGGGCTTTCTTTATTGACATGGCTACAGAGTTTCACTCTGTATTGACCCCAAAGTTATACAGAGTTTTCTTCTGTCTTGCTCATCGAATAAATCTATAGTAGTTATATTCTATCCCAAATAGTAAGAAAGGGGTGTATGACTAGAGTTGGCAATCGGGTCGGCCGGCAAGAAATGGGTGTATGACTAGAGTTGGCAATCGGGTCGGTCCGGCTTAGTCCGGCTCGGCCCAATCGGGCCAATGCTATAATTGGGTTGGTTCGGGCCAACCCGAATGTAATTCGGGCTGGCATATTATCAGCCCAGCCCATCGAGCTAGCCCAGTCTTAACTATAATTATCAATCATTTTTAAAATATAATTAAAATATTTATTTTTATACTAAAAATATTAAAATAATAAAT
>JASKGM010001997.1:0-12295 GCA_034509205.1 Ceratonia siliqua
TGGCAAAGGGGATACCCTCTATGTCTCAATGATCCATCAACTAGAAGTAACATTTTTAAAACAGAGAATGATCACCCATTTTTGAACAATCAAATGGTGTATTGTCACTGAAATTTTCATTCTTAATGAGCAAGGTGAGTGACTACTGCTTCTAAACCCCGAAGGAAACTTTAAGTCCAGGGGCATTTATATCAGAAACACAGATTCTCCTAAATCAGTAATTAACAAAGGGACAGAATTAATTTCAGACTTAATTGTTGCAGAGCCAGAACCGGATTAGCAGATATAGAAATTCAAAACTAATTCATTTAAAACTTGGGCTAGATTTTGGGGTTTGGTTTAAAGTTGCCCATAAATTAACTTGAACTTGTCTATCCACTAAATACCATATTAGGGGGCATTCCAAACTGGCAAAACTAGAACCCTCTTTAGACCAAATTATAGTCATCAACTCAGAACTAGTAAAAAATAGACTACATTCTCAAGTCCCTACAATCCATAGATCAGGGGAACTTATTTCACTACCAATGAAAGCAATAAAACTGTAAATTAATAATCCAGGGAATCTTTGAGTAAACAAATCCAGAATCAGAAACAAGTTCAAAGAAAATATAACTATATATCCGGAGTATTAAGGAACAGAAGGAAAACCCATCATCTAAATACCCACTACCCCAGAATACCTCTCTGTTTGACTTGCAATTGTAATTTCTTTCCTCTTTTCTTGAAGTCCTTGGAGAGACACCAATATTCCACCTTTTTAGAAAATGCTCCTTTCTTCCTCTTTCCCCCCTTTTGATTCCATTTCTCCAATCCTTTTATAACCCGAAGAAGAGACAACATCTTAACACTTTAGCTAGAAATCCTGCGAACAGAGGCTATCCCGCCATCGTTCAGTTGTTGCCGGGCATGGCTCTTGCAGTAGTGATATGAAATCGCGCCGGTGGTAACTAAAAAGAACCAAAATCATGGGTGACAGAAACCTGATCGTTGATTCAGAGTGCCAGAGATAAAGGAGAAAAGGGGCTTTTGACCCGTGAGCACCGGATAGAGACAAGGAAAGCTAGGAGAGAGAGAAACAATGGACAGAAGCATGTGTGATGGTGCAGAAAGAAATTACCAAAAAATAGCGAGGCACAAGGCTGAGAGTGCGCAACGTGAGGCAGAGTGAATGGGGAAGACAGAGTACTAATTGGGGAATGAGGGTTTTTAGGAGAGGGACCAGAGAGAGACCCCTGAGGGAGTGGGGCATGGAGAGTGACAGGGGGGCAGTGCCGATGAGGAAAGGTGTATAGAGTGTCGTGGGGACTAGAGGCAGTGATTTGGGTTAGATCTAGATTGGTGTATAACAAGTAGGTTGGGCCAATGGATAGTAGGGCTGGACCATAATAGTATTGGGCTTGTTCCGAATTAATGGTGGATTGATTAACTTTAATAGGTTGAAATGCTAATGATTTAACAGTTAAAAAATTTAATTGGATTGAAATTTGGGTAACTATAAAATCCAAAAGATAAAGAATAATAAAAATAAAATAAAGTAAAAAAGGTGAAAAAAAGGGACAAAAATAGGTGTTTACAATGCTCCACCAGTAAATGCCTACTTGACAACATATAGCCCGTCATACATAAGTGCCCACTTTCCTCTAGCATCCTCTTGATTGGGTAATATTTTCTAAATTATTAGGTCCCCAACTTGAAATTCTCTTGGTTGAACTTTCTTGTTGAATGCTCGTGCCATCCTTTTTTGATAAAATTAACCATGGCAGATAGCGATGAGGCATTTTTCCTCTATCATATTTAATTGTTCATAGTGGACCTTGACCCATTCAGTATCTTCTAACTGTGCTTCCATTAGTACCCTAAGAGAAGGGATTTTGACTTCTATAGGCATCACTGCCTCCATACCATAAACTAGGGAATATGGAGTGCTCTAGTTGAAGATCTCACATAGGTGTGATTCGCGTAAAGTGCATACGGGAGCATCTCATGCCAATCTTTATAATTTACCACCATCTTTCCCAGTATCTTTTTTATATTTTTGTTTGCCACTTCTACCGCTCCGTTCATTTGAGGCCTGTACGGTGCCGAGTTATGTTGTTTAATTTTGAGTTGCTCACATAATTTTTGGACTTCTAACCCATTGAGATTTACTGCATTATCAGTGATGATTCTTGCCGGCAGTCCATATCGACAGATGATATTAAGTCTCAAAAACTTAGCAAATACCCTTTGTGTAATGCTAGCATATAAGGTCGCTTCTCCCCACTTTGTGAAGTAATTAATAGTGAAGAATATGAAGCAGTGACCGTTAAAGGCTTTGGGATTAATGGGCCTAATCATGTCCAAACCCCACATCGAAAATGGCTATGGGGTTGTCATGTTATGCAGCGGAAATGGTAGGGCATTGATGCGAACAACGTAAATTTAACATTTGTGGCATTTTCGATAATAGTTGATGCAATCCTTCTCCATTGTTGAGTAGTAAACCTATGATTGTAACATTGAAAGTAGTATCATCCTGGCCAAACATGCATTCTACTTGGACCTCACAAGTTTAAAACTCAAACCAGAAAAACCAAAAATGCTTATGATACCCAATGTCACTATTCTTCAGTAGCATATTTTTAGAAATTGGTTATCAATCTATTTGATTAAAGCACAAGCAACAACTTCAAATAAAGACAGCTATAACATTTTTAACAAAAACCAACAGCATACACTTAAATCAAACCAGTAATAGCCGTAAAAACTAGCAATGTTTTTTCAAATAAAGCCCAACAACAATATGCTCCAAATTAAACCAACATATATACGAAATTAAACTATGCCCTCAAACTCACGACAATATGCATTTTAATTCATAGTCAAAGCAACTAGAAAATTGAATATGAATAGATTTAAATCCCGTGGCCCCATCATCCCAGGGTATTAGGAGACAATGTCAAACCTAGGGTATGTGGAACAAGTACAATCCCTAAAAATCTCCCTTACAGCTTGATAGAAAGTAATCCTAAACCCAATAGAAATACCTTGCCTCCACTAATGATACGCACGAGTATGAACCACCGCCTTTTTCTTTTGCCAAAAATTCTTTAGATTCAAATATCCTTCAACGAGTGAACATCCCCCCAAACTTGTTTCTCCAACAATCAATTCCTTCTAGGTTCCAATCTCTGATCAAAATAACGTTCCCAAAAAATTTCCTCCTCCATGTTGCTAACTATACTCGCTTTATAGATGCAAAAAGAGACCAAATATCTTGAAGATAGCCACTGAGCATCAACTAGAATTAGGGTGCGTTGCACATGGTTGGCACAGAGCTATAGAGTTGCCATAACAACAAATCAGAAGCAGGGGGACCATCGGCTCTGCAGTAAAAAAAGTGGGGGTTATTAAGCAAAAAGAGGAAATGGGTAGCTTAGGGATTGCTAGACCTAGAGAAAGGGACAAAGGGATTATGGGGAAATGGGCTATCGCTAGGTACATGGTGACAGAAGTTTGGAGAAGAGAGGTGTAGGTACAGAGGAGCATATACGGCTAAGGTTAGAAAAAGAAAAAGGATGAAAGGATGATAGAGCTGCATGGGAATTAACCAAGTCATGTTAGGTTAAGTGGAGCAGGGTCATGGGTTGGATGAGATTAGTGCCAAGGGAAATGGGTTAAAAGGTTGGGCCCAAGTTATTGGTCTTGATGGGTTTCTTCAAAACAAAAATGAATGGTAGGCCACTAGAAAAATCTCCTTTAGGATTTTTCATTTTCTTTCTCTTTTTGATTATTTGTTCTTTTCAAAATTCTTTTAATTATTATTAATTATATACTTTTTTGTTTTTTGTTTTACTTTGTTTTCAACTTTTGAAAATTGAAAATGCAAGTACAATAAAATTCCATTTTATTTTATTTTTCATTCTATACTATTATATATATATATATATAATTTTTTTAATTTTTGAATTATTTATTATTATTTTTATTTTCATTGTTATTATTATTATTATATTTTTTAAATAATGAAAGAAAGACCGGAAAAAATGTGGTGTTTACACTCTTGTCATCATTAAATTGCCAACAAGACAAACAATTTTTGATGTCACGCAGACCACCAAATATGAAGACAAAGGGAAGCCAATTTTCCCTTGAAAAAGTAAAACTAAGATTGGGGAAAAAATTGGGGGATAGAAATTGGAAACCCTAGCATGTGAGTTACTTCCCATATCGATCACTTTAGGTACTTTACTTACATTTTGGCGATGAAGGGTGTTTTTCATAAATCTAGCTCATACATAAAAGGATGCTTTTTGAAATTACAATTCCCATCCAAAAGGGTGGTTTTCAAAATATCATAGTCACATTTGCAGGACATAACAGGAATGAAAATATATTTCCTATACATGTAAAAACAATATAGGGAATACATATAATTATATAAATATTCCTAATTACTAGAAGATATGAATTGTACTCACCTAGCTGGCATGACACTACCCCAACACCAGTCCAGTACAAGATTCACATTTGAACCGTGCAAACTGAAATAGCAATGGAAAAGTGATGATGCAAATTTTAATGTGCTTGCAAGTACACTAATAACTAATAGTGTAATGATAAGTTTATCCCGAGATCGATTTATCATGGAATTGTAGTGGTTTAAACCCTTATTTGTTTTCTTTAAAATGCTAAATTTATCACACAATAAAGATAAAATAAAATAAAATAGAGTAAGATGAAATAAAATAAAATAAACAAAATAAAATAAAATAAAATCCTAAACACTCTAACCCAATTATTAAAAATGCTCAAAATAAATTAGTTAAACTTACTAAAGTAGAAGAATGCAAAATTAATAAATGAAGCTGAATTAAATTATATGCAAAAATAATAAATGAAGTTGAATTAAATCCTATGGAACCTAATGGGAGTTTAACTAACTAACTAATCTTGTATTTAAATATTAGGTGAATCAAACAAAAATTCTTAAGTTGAGATTACTGGTTTTTTTCACTAAAGCTAGAGAATCCAAATGATCACAGTTAATATTCACTTACAATTAATTAATTAATTTCCTTGATCTAGGTCATTACTTAATTAATTGGATTAAGCATCTTCAAGCTTATATACTCTACTTTTTCCTAGAATTAAGTATCAAAAACAAGTGAGTCCAAACATTGAAAAAAGGAACACTTAGTTTTAGTAGAAATATAATGACTAGGTAGAAAGTCAAGCACTTTAAATTGGACTGTCTTTCCCAATACTATCATTGTTAATTTTCCTGTATGGATATTAATATTTGCTTTGGTTGTTCCCATGAACGACCTACCAAGAATAATTGTATGTGCTTTATCCATGGATGGGACTCCCTCCATTCCAAAACCACAAAGTCAGACACAGTCAATTTGTCTACTTGCTCCAACAAATCCTCAACTATTCCATTCGGATATTTATCTGACCCATCTGTAAGCTAAAGGGAAATAGTTATGGGCCTAAGCTCCCATAAACCTAGTTGCAAGTGTACTAAATATGCCACGAGGTTGATACTTTCTCCTAAGTCTAGCATGGCTTTATCAATCTTCCTGTCTCCCATAGTGATGCTTATGTTGAAACTTCCTGGATCTTTCAACTTAGGAGGCAAGTTTTGTTGGAGCATCGCACTAACAACTTCTAAAATCATGACTGTCTCATTTTGCTTATATGTCCTCTTTTTAGTTATGAGTTTCTTGAAAAATTTACATAAGAAGGAATTTTCCTACAAACATCCAAAAGAGGCAAGTTAACATTAACCTTAAGAAGTATGCTGATAATTTTAGAAGATTGCTTATTCATTTTAACTTCCTTTTCGGATAAGGAATTGGAGGTCTATAAGGATCGAATGCCTTATAGAGCAAGGGAGAATAAAAAGACTCATCTTTGTTGTTCTCGAACTGGTTAGAAGAAAGATGGTTCTTAGATTGACTTTTCAAGGGAACTTCGTTCTCCCTTTGTTCCACATTTGAATTTCTTGTATCATGTGGTAAATCATCAAAACGTTTATCATCAAACTCTTTTTTAATAATCTTACCACTTCAAAGGACTGTAATAGCCTTCACCTGCTCGGTAACTTTCCCTACTAATAAACTTGCAGTTGTTCCGCAATTTGCCTAATTTGTATTTCCACCATTTCATTGAAGCTTTTAAGGAATCCAACCTTTGCTCATGTCATTCATGGTTCTCTCTACTAACTTGAATGAAGGCATTCAAGTTTTCTTCCAAGGTTGGTTAGCTGGTTCGACTTGGCTTTGATATTGACTTAGCCTTGAGTTTTAAGCATATCCTAGGGGTATTGTTACTCTTCCAGGATAAATTAGGATGGTTTCTCCACCCAGGAATATATGTATTGGTAAAAGGATTATTCCTCTTCCCTTGTTGGTAAGACTCCATCGAATTGGCTAGTTGTTGTTTACCAGCCCCATAAGAATCATAAGATAAAGAACAAGTGTTAGCACTATGCTGGAAACTACCACAAACTCTACATACTTCATACTAAGCGTGTTTTTGGTAGTGATGAGTTTGAGTTCTTTAGTTAATTCTACAAGTTGCATGGCCATCTCATTGTTGGAGCTCAATTCATTGACCCCAACTTTTCTTCCTATTACATTATTTTGTTGGGAATTAGCACCCAACATCTCATATAACTCATAGGTTTCCTTTGCAGTCTTTTCTTCCATAGCCTCACCATCAACATTATCAACTATGTATTGACATTGTTGAGTCAACCCATCATAAAAGAATTGATTTTGGAGTTGCAGAGGGAAGTGATGTTAGGGACATTGGATCAAAAGCATCTTGAATCTGTCATATGCTTTATGAAAGGACTCTCCCTCCATTTAAGTAAAAGTGGAAATTTTAGTTCTCAACTCAATAGTTTTTTTGGTGAGAATATAACTTCTCCATAAATTTGTTATATACCACTTCCCATGTAGTCAAAGAATCAAGTGGAAGGGTCATCAACAAAGCTTTAGCTCTATCTTTCAACATGTAGGGATCAAAAACACCTCACTCTAAGTTGGTCCTCATTAAGTCCTTGCAATGAGAAGGTTTACACGGTTGCATAAAAATCCCTGATGAAATTCAAGGATCTTCTTCAAGAATGCCATAGAAAGAGGGAAGTTTGGAATAGTGATTTTTTGTAGCACATAATTTCATGCCCCTTCCCCCAATATGTAGCAGTTCCAATAATTGACCTTGCATATTCCTTCATTACCCTTTGTCTCTCAACTACTTCCAATCTTTCGGGCTCCATGCTCACTATTCTCTTAACACTTTCTTCTTTCGTAAGATGTAACAGGTTGGCTATAGTCAATTTCCTTAAATTCTTAATTATCTTATTGATGTTGTTTATTATCTACACAAGTTCTCCCCTTTGGGATCTCTTACCATGCATACCTAATGGAAACAAAAATAAATTAAGCTACCAAGAAACAAAAATAAATAAACAAAGAAAAAATAAACTGTAAAAATAAAAATAAAATAAAGAACAAAACAAAAAAAAGTAATACCAAAGAAAACAATTAAAGAATTTAAACACCAATTCCCCTGCAACTACACCAAAAACTTGATGTGCAAATTTTAATATGCTCACAACTGAATGAATAACTAATAGTGTAATGATAAGTTTACCCCAATATCAATCTCTCGTGGAATTGCAATAGTTTAAATCCTTGTTTGTTTTCTTTAAAATACAAAACTTATCACACAATAAAGATGAAATAAAACAAAATAAATAAGGTAAATAAAATCCTAAATACTCTACCAAATTATTAAAAATGCTCAAAATAAATTAATTTAACTTACTAAACTAGAAGAATGCAAAAATAATAAATGAAGCTGAATTAAATCCTATGCAAAAATAATAAATGAAGTCGAATTCAATCTTGTGAAACTTAATGAGGATTTAGCTAACTAACCAATCCTATATTAAAATATTAGGAGAATTAAACAAAAAATCATAAGTTGAGATTATTGGTTTTTCACTAAGGATAGAAAATCCAGATGATCATGGCTAACTCTTAGTTGCAATTAACTAATTAATTTCCTTTATCTAAGTCATTACTTAATTAAATGGATTAAGCACAAGAAAAAACACACAACCATCTAAATTAAATCAAATTAATGAATTTAATTTAAACTCTTGCTCAAGAAAGTTAGTACAGATGCATATGTCTAACACCTAATTTTTAAATACTAATTTTAATTACAAATAACAGATGATTAGTCCATAATTTATAATCAAATTGGATAAAGAACAATGAACAAGAAATAATCTCAAACTTGCATTAAACACAATCCACCAAAATATTCAATACATTTTTTGTAGTTAAGCTAAACACCCACAATATGTTTAGCCTCTCATAATTGAATTCAAACCAAAGAATTCTGTCACATCCCAATTCTGTCATATTGAGAACCAAACCATAGAATTCTGTCACATCTCAATTTTGGGCATGAGACCGGCATAAAAAACCACCAATAAGATGGCATAATACAAGCCTACACACGTACATATGCATAAACAATGACACAACACAAGACAATATGCATGACTTTTTTTACCAACACAAGACCATATACAATCTAGTCCAACTGTCTAAGACCCTGGCGGTTGCTCCATTTGTCTTACAGAAATACTTGCAAATTAAACTAGAGGAAAGATAAGAGAGAGGTAAGTCATAGACTTAGCAAGATGGGAAAACCTCCATCCAAGAATACAAGTTTGAAAGTAAAGTAATATATTCCATTCATATAATTAAGTGGAAAAAATACAAATTTTGATTATAAAGTCTAAGTGCTAGTATTTATGGAGGAATAAAATTAAAAAGGAATTACATGTACAAATGCTATAAATTCATACTTACAAAATCCAAATTTTCATCATGAGAATTTCATATTCTTATAAGCTTCATGTAATAATTCATGCTTGTAATTTAAAAAATAACATGATTTGAGGATGAATCCACTCGTTCTTCACATATGAAAATCTCTCATATAGCATGTAACATATATAATATATATCCAAAGTGAGCTTAACTCACGGATGCTAACCATGTACCCGTCCCGTGTAACTCCTTATGCCTCTCATATAGTCCATGGACAATCCATATGCTAGGTGCTCCTAGGGCCTCCTTATGGAAGTAACTCAAGATCCACCCAAAAACAATTTTCATACATCACAGATATTCAGTCATCATTGTAGAACTATCCATGTACAATAAGTACATAATGTTCACATCAAAATATTGGTAACTTTCCATATATAAATAACAATTGAGCGACAATGTGAAAATAGTGACTTAACACTTTAAAATATGCATGACCAATCAAAATCATTTAAAATTTCATGTGTCCAATATAACTCATAAGTATATATAAATCCTGAAAATAGCTCATGCATTGTGAATCTAAAATATGCAGAAATGATATATACAAATTGAAAATATTTCATTAATCTCTTTAGAAACTAGTATGGTAGCAGCTTAATAGCAATATTTCTTTTAGACATTTTAAGAACCCAAATAAAGGAGGAACATAGATAATTATTGCAAATAAAACACATGTACCCATGGGTAGAAGAATCCCACTCACCTTACCAGCTTTTGAATCTAGTACACCATACCGCTAGCCAAAGTTATCTTTCATCTTTTAGAGGCAAGAAGCTGAGGAATAGATATTACGATATCTTTACACTTTTTTTGCTTGTCCACGGATGTTGCTCCTATAAAAACAACTTATTGATAAATTACGGGTTCGACTATAAAATGAATTAATTTGTTCTTAGTCAACTAGCCAAGAAAATTGCAATATTCCTAAAATTGGACTACCCATAATATGATCCAACATAGTTCCATGTTTATTCCTCTCATTTCTAGACATTATGTGCTTGTCACCACTTCCTTCTTCGATATCAGTTGCTAACACCTTTGCTGACTTAACTGGTATTTTCTTTCAACCACCTTTGGGATTTATCATCTTATCCTCATGACAATCCTCACAAATTCTTAAATTCTTCTTAACTTGGATCAAGAGCTAGAGTTAATCAATTTCTATGAGTCATTTTATCAAACACCTTATGAGTTCATGAACTTAAACTCAAATACATATTATTACTACAAGTTCCATTACTTAGTAATTCTTAAATCTTTAATATCAAAACCACCATTTAGAGTAAGAGTTTCAATTACAGGGATCTAAACATGAATTATAGGAAATATTCTCTATCCAGACCTTACAAAACAGATGATTTGGAAAAAAAAGAATTCAAAACGCAGCACCAAAACTTCAGTTGGAGCAATACCATAATGGGCATTTACAGCCAAAAACATAAGGCTTCAAAGAAGAAAATCAAACTAAAATTCTCATCCTCAAACACAAAATTTAAGTTTAGATTCAGTGTGATGTTCAACGAGCAAAACAATTTCTGGAGATTTAAGAATTAAACTCAATAAATTTGAGGTTCTACTGAATCATGTGAGAAAAACTAAAGCAACGGAACAAGAACTCACATCAAAGCAAATACTAAAAAATAGGATTAGATTATTACAATGCACCAAATCAAAGAAAAAGTTTTCGAATTTAGAACTCCATTAATTGTTTTTCAAAATCAACTCAAACTCAGAATTGTCCAAATGAAATCGTGAACCAAAGTATGGAAATAAAAAATCAAGGCAAGGTAAAATTTTCTATTACCAAAATCAAAAAGTCACCAAAATTCATTGAATGTGAGCACACTTTAACAGTTCTATAATGCAGAATAAACACTTAAGAACCAATCAAGAATTCAAGGTGCTTAAGAAAAATACCTCCAGCCATTGGTGCTACTCAGACTTCCGAACACTGCTTTATCTTTGTGTTTGGCGCTTCCAAACTCTACGCACTCTAATAGATGGTGTAAGACTGAAGGGGATTGATCGATGAGTCTGGGGACCAAACCTTAGTATTTATAGCTAAGCTTCCATCAAGCTTACGGTGGGTATCTTCAAGTACTCCACTGCTTCCGATTATCATGGAGAACGTTCCAACTGCTTGATGAACGTGATGAAGGCTCTGAAGGAAGTTATGGACCATTTCAAAGGCTCCTAATATTAAGAGATAAGCTTGAGACTTATCTCCTTAAACTGTTTCCATAAGAAACGGTTAACATTCTCCCACTTGGTCCATATTTCTAATATGATGTCTCATCTAAATCCCATCGATAATCTATATTAAGTAATCAGTACAAGAATCATGGTGATAAGTCCTTTAATAAGGAGTATTATCTTCCATGTATTACTATGTATTTATTTCTTAAATATTATAATATATGTGGTAACAATTTCTTAATGAATAAACCCTATGTTTATTCCTGGTCCAGTCATAGATGAATTTTCTCAAAATTAAATCAAGGTGCACATTAATATGATAAAACATCAGAATAATTAAGAATTTCATTAAAATAACATTGTCAATACTATAAAAATTACATAATGGAAGCAAGTCCCATATTTACTACATGATCCTTGAATTTCATCGGTGGCATGCCTTTAGTCAAAGGATCAGCGATCATTAGCTCAGTGCTGACGTGCTCAATGACCACTTTCTTTTCTTTAACACGTTCCCTTATGGCTAAATACTTAATGTCGATGTGTTTACTTCGACTTCCACTTTTGTTGTTCTTAGCCATAAAAACAGCAGCTGAATTGTTGCAATATATTCTTAATGGCCTAGAGATTGAATCTATAATTCTAAGCCCAGAAATGAAACTCTTAAGCCATACACCATGTGAAGTAGCCTCAAAACAAGAGACGAACTCGGCTTCTATAGTGGAAGTAGTAGTCAATGTCTGCTTGGCACTCCTCCATGATACAGCTCCAATAGCCATCAAAAAAATGTATCTTGATGTTGATTTGCGTGAATCAATACAGCCAGCAAAGTCAGAATCTGAGTAGCCAATTACTTCTAAATTGTCTGTCCGTCTATACATAAGCATGTAGTCTTTGGTTCCTTGAAGGTACCTCATTACTTTCTTTACAGCTCTCCAGTGGTCTAAATCTGGATTACTCTGGTATCATCCCAACATTCCTACAGCAAATGCAATGTCAGGTCTTGTGTAGACCTGAGTATACATGAGGCTTCCTACAACAGAAGCATATGGAATGTTCTTCATTTGTTCTCTTTCAAGGTCGTTCTTTGGGCATTGATTCAAATTAAACCTATCACCCTTCACAATGGGAGCTACACTTGGTGAACAATCCTTCATACGAAATCTCTCTAAAACTTTATTAATATAGGT
>JASKGM010002008.1:0-12295 GCA_034509205.1 Ceratonia siliqua
AAAATATATGTGAGTGTTTGAAATTATAAAAGCATATACTATAAAATTAAATTAGATATTTTAAATTTTAAGAGAACTAATAACTGATCAACAAGAAGAGATTTCCTTACACCTAACCTGTGTTACAAATTTTATGGAATTTAAAATGCATGGATTCACTCAATTTGTAAATTATTATGTTTAAATAATTAACTCTAATAAAAATTTAAAATTGTTTTAATACTGGGTTCGAGAGTCGATGTGTTGAGGTTGAGGCATTATCCGTAAAAAGAAATTGAAGACAAAATTTGAAAACTCGTACAAAAGTGAGGTATTTGATACTTAAGATAAAGCAATAAAAAACAAAGAAGACACCAAAATTGTACTAGGCCCATAAACAATAACACAAGGTATTTGAAATATTTAAAAAAAATGTTTTTTAAATGCTGTCATTTAAATACATTATAAAATAAATTTATTACTTTAAATATACTAAACTGGTGTAAGCGCCTTTAAGACTGTTTAACAAATTTTGTCAATAAAAATTAAAATAACAATAAAATTTAGCAGTGACAAATTTCAAATTACAAATGTAAGGGCTATGAAGAATTCAACAATTAAAATTTCTCTGTCTACAACGTAATAAAGTTTAGTAGATAATGAAAAATAATAATTTTATTAGCTTCTATAATTATACGTATTAAAAAAATGATTTTATTACCTTTTATGTTTAGAACACAATGTATAAAAAAAGATTTTTAAAAAAAAGTGAAAACAAAAATAAATAAATAAAAATACAATTAAAAAATATAATAAATAAATAACACCGAAACCCAAATATAATTTAAAAAACACATACTTTCTAAGATTCAAAGTATCTACTGCGAAAAAGAATCAAAACGCAACGTAGAGAGCGAACCAGCAAAAGATATATATATATATATATATAAAGCCAGCTTTTAGGCGGGAAAATTCTTTCCCGCGTTTTAGATTTCGGAACAGAAACCCTAGAGAACTAAGTACCTACCCTTGAGCTGCACCCCATCTTCCCGCTCTCTATCTCGTTCCCCCGCTTCTGAAATCCATCAACCCAGACACCACAGGCAGATCCTCCTCTTGACCTCTCTCTTCCTCCCGTTCTCCCTACGTCCTTGATTCCCAGCAATCGCCAAAGCCTCGATTTTGAGAAGCCCTCCATTTCTCCGATATCCCTCAATGGCGCCACTCTTCGCTACCGTCGATCTCGTTTCTATCGAGATCCCCTCTTGCTCACGCCATTGACCTGTGAGACAGAAGGTTCACTCCACCTGTCTTCGTGGGCTACGCGAGGTTCCATTTGGTTTGGCTTTGTATGGTTAATTTCAACTTAGGATGTTCTTTGGTCTTTTTGGTGCTCTGGGAAATTGAGTACATATGCTTCGTGTGATAATAGTTCCAGATCGAGTATAATGTATTCTGTTTTGATTGCAACTTGGGAGCGTTTTGGTATTTTTGTGAGTGGATATTATCTCTTGGATCTTATTGCTTTGCTCTTGTTTTATCTGGTTAACCTTAATAGATTAATTTGAGATGGGATACCTAGGCTTTGTCTTGAATGTAGATTTCTGAGTTCAATTTCTAGAAAATTTGAGTTCTGAGCTTGAATAATCTTGACTTTGAAAATAGACGGGAAAAAAAATCTGGGTATCATGAAAGTAATGCAATTCAAGACCTATAAAAAGAAGAGTTTTGACCTTCTTCTTTCCCTTCAGGCCTTCACCTATGTACAATGAAAGATGAATGTCTTTCAATTTGATCTCAAATGTGTTAACCATTTAGGCGGAATTTAATTTTTAAGTTTTACCTTTTTAGTGTCTTTATGGTTAAGAAAATGAATTGAATTCATTGTTGTACTAATGTTAATTTGTGAGCTCTCAGATTTAGGACTCAATGAAATTCCTGAACATGTGCTTTTCGACCTTATATTGTTGGCATATTTGTGAGATGGTTCTGCTTTGGCACTCTTATTGAATGCATGATTTTTGCTGAGCTTTAGCTTCTTCTACCCCAATGTGTCATTGGTCATGAGTCATGATTATAGAATTCAAGAATCTTGAAAGCAAGACACTAAGTGCAAATTTTTAGTTATTCCATTTCTTCCATAATTTCCCTCAATGATTTATCATTTGGTTTTAGATAAAAGAATTTCAATACTATAATGCAATAAGTTTACACATTGGAGGGGTTCTTATTTGGTACTTGTTTAAATTCTAGGAATGTAATCCCTTATGTGCTCTCTGGTCAATTGGGGGCATTTTCATTGATGTTACTGAACTTAGCACCCTGTTTGGGGTGCCTGTATTTGTTCCCCTTTCAAATATTTGCCTATTGTAAGTAAATTCCACATTTACTTTTTTTGTTGCCTGATTATAAATTAGGGCATTTTCCTTCTCCTATTTTCTCTCTTGTGTATGTTTACCCTGTTTTAATTGTACAAATTAATGTCAGGCTCGTATTTTCTTTTTGGTTGTTTCACTGAATTTGTTCTTCTGTGCAGGGTAAGAATTTTTGCCATTGTGGTATAAATTTAAGAATTAGTTGAAGTTGTAAATAGCATCTATATGGAGTTACGAAGTTGTGGTCATCTGCACTTCATCCAGGCTATTCAAGGTGGTTTGATAACGAAAATCCTTAATGTTGCTCGTGGAAGGCCAACACTTTCATTTAAGAAAGTCATAGACATATATGACAACTTCATGTTTGAAAATGATAAAGTAAAGGTTGAAAGGTCATGCATTTGTGTAATGGAGGAAAGAACAGTCAAAACTGAACCTGATGCTTCTGTATGCAATGCCAATGATGGTGATGATGAGAGAATCTGTGTCTTGGATGACTTTAGCTTTGGCAATATGACACTAAAGCAAATCCAAGATAGGTGCAAAACAGGGAAGAGGAAGCATTCTCAAGGTCTTGACTCATCTAAAAGAAAAGTAAAATTTGAAGCTTCCTCATCTTTAGAAGACTGCGTAGAGAATCATATGGAATCAGATGATTCTGATATGGAGACTCTCAGTAGCTGGAGATCTAAATTATCAAAGAAAATGAAGGCCAAGAAGAGGAGGAGCATAAAAGACCCAGTTTCAACTGTTACCCAAGAGGTCATATCAGTTGTTAAAGCTGATGAGATCCAAAATAGTCAAGAGTTCCCGCCCTCTAGTCCCCATTCAGCTGCACTTGTTGAAGTGAAATTTGAAGTTCCTGAAACTGATTGTCCAGATCACCTCAAGATGTTAGGCGATATCAGTAATAGTTTTCCAGCTTGTCACAGACCAGAGGACTCTTTTGGAATAGTAGCCACAGAAGAACCTGAGATAGTTGGTGAATTTATGTTGGAGAATGAATTAAATTATGATTGGAAAGAGCATGCTGATCTTATTCCGCTTCAAATTGAATGGGCCTCTGGCACGGATATTTTGGCAAGTAATCCAGAACTAAGCAGTGATCAGTCTCAAAACTTGCCTGTAATACAATTTGAAAGTGAAGAATGTATAATCCAACCAGATCTCCATTTAATCTCCCCCCAAGCAATCTCTTCTGCTGAAGATGATAAAAATGATATTAATGATAATCAACTTGACAGTGACTCCCCAGTGACTCTGCCTAATGTGGCCACTAATAAAGGCCTTCACTGTGTGGATCTCGGTAATGGAGGTGATGGTGCTTTCTTTAGTGACTGCTGTAAAGACAAATTTACATCTGATGCTGAAGTTCAGGCGAAAACTAGCTCTGTCAGTGAACATATCTTCAACCCTGATGGATGCCTCGTTTGTAGCTTAGATTATTCACCTGAATCTGAGGAGAAGCAATTGCTTGATTCGGTAAATGTCGATGAGGCTACTAATGAATTGATATCCTGGGATGGTTATAAAAGCAGTTCAAAGCTGCATCGTCCTCAAAGGCTGTTATCAGCCAGAAAGGTGAAAAGTTACTTCTAACTCTGTATTTGTCTTGGTTTATGTTGTTGCTGCTTCTCATTAATTTGGTTTTCCTCAGGCCATTTCACCATCTTCACAGGCTGAGCTTTGTAAAGCCATGCAGTCCATCGATTTACATGACAACGACCATTTGAGTGAGTGCCTACAACATCGCATTTTGAAATGCGTATTATGCAGGGATCTAGATCTTAGATGCTAAGTACATGTTTAAGTCTCGTTGTTGCAAACTATAAACTCAAAATCATGAAAAAAATATGAATCACAAGAGGCTAAAGATGATATGATATTTTATTGGTTGCAAACACTTAATCATTTTCCTAGATTTGTGTTGACTTTTATTGGATTATGATGATTGCAGAATGCAGGGGAAAACTATACTTTGGTGAGCAGACTGATGAAAAGAAAGGTACTACTGAAGGGCTTAATGAGATTACAAGAGCTCGATTTGTTGATAACAACAAAATTAATATGAAGCCTAAGACTCTTAAAAGAGGTTCCCATTCTCATCCTTTGCGTTCAGTAGCCCGCCTAAGCCCTGGGCACACCTCCATGCAGAGTTGCGCAAAGAGTGCTATTTCATTTTCCAAGCGGCAGATGCATGATGCTGAATGCCTTGCTATGAAACTCACAAATGAATTGAAGTCAATGAAGGACATTATGGATGATATGTTACGCTCTGAGTTCTGTCTAACTACATCTTTGAGATATAAAGTAAACGAGGTATGAATATAGCAACCCTATTGGCTTGTTAATGGTACTTTGGTCCGTAGAAAATGGAAATGATTATAATTTGATTGAAGCCTGTTATATAATCTACACGTTTGAAATTAAATTAAGTTGAAATTAGAAAGTAAACTTAATTTGGGCTCTGTATCCAAGTGATACTTTTTCTCACTTTCTCCCTTATAATTTTCCTCTCAATTTTCTTATGATGGCTGAATGAGTAAAAGTAGTTCAGATAGAGTTTCTTAACCATCAAAGATGTGCTACAAACAGAATCCAATCTTTGATAGATGACCGGCAATATTGACTGTTAAAATGTAACACGGAAAGGTATTTGAAGTTTTATTAATTAATATTCTATTGAAAGTTAAGACTGTTCTTTATTTCTGTTCACATATTGTGATGAATTGGTTGTTATTGTTTGAGTGTGTGAGTGAACATAGGTTCAGCCATATCGCTGAGCTGGTGATGAGAGCCACCTGGGTGTAGCTCAACAAGTGATTGGGGTGGGTCGGGAATTGGGTAGAGGTCTTAGGCTCAAGTCATGGTGACGACTTCCTAAAGTACCAATACAAATATAGCTGGTGACGAGACAGATAGGGCAATTTAAAGTTGGAAATCTTTAAGATTACTTTTATCTGATTTTGACTGCTTATTTAGAATCATCCTTGTGTTCAACCTCTCTTAATTGGTGCTTCATAATCTCTGCTAAAGTTTACATTTTTCTCCTCTTTAATAGTCTACACGGGAAAATCTTCGCTATATGTTTTCTGACTCATACTTTGCTCATTCTGTCATATCAGTATATGCAGATTATGCTGCCTGTAACTTTTATTCTTCAAATTTGGAACTGTAAAATTTTACGAGCTTCTCGCAATTCCAATTTTTTCCCGAGTGTTTAAACTTTAAAGCATGTAAATTTATCTTTTTGTTTCTTTTCCCAACATTGTGTACATTTTCAGGCAAGAATGGCTGTCAAGAAAGCAACAAGAGCTGAAGAAACCACAAAACGTCACCTGTCCATTATGGCAAGGGATTGTAACCGTTTCTGTAAGCTTATGGTTTGTCCCTCTTCTCACACTCTTGAAAGAAGAGAGAGCAGTCAGGGTCTTGATTTTGAACATCTTGGTTATAGTTTCCTATTTCCTTTTTCATTTTTGGTTAATTATTGGTCTTCATCAATTGCAGCAATTATCTGATGATGGTCCTCCTGCTTCTCAAGATGTGGTGCGTAAAAAGAGGAAAAAGATAGCTTTTGCTGATGAAGCAGGAGGAAGGCTGTGCCAAGTCAGGTTCTATGAGGATGAGGGGGGATCTTTGGTAGAAACAGACAGAAAGGAGATGCCGCCTTAATAAATTTCCTCCCTTTGTAAGTGGAATTTGTAGCTTTGTGTGAATAATATTACTATTTTGTAATCTAAATTCTAATGAGAACATATTTTAATAGCTGTATGGATTACAAGTTTAGAATCCTCAATTTGGGTTTAGGAACAGAAAATAAAACGAGTCAAACAGCAAAGGCAGTAAACAAGAGAAGTGCATATTTATGTGAGGGTTCCATATTTGTTGAAGCTTGTACCATTACTTTTGCCGATAATTCGATTTTATATTTTATAATTAGAATTAACTTTATTGTTGATCTCATTATCTTCCACTTTTTTCCAATTTCAAAGTTTTAATTATCCACTCAAGTGGGATTTTAGCAAAGTTCTGGGCAAAGATAATATTTTCATTATATTACACTAATTAAAAATTAACTTAAAAGTGCAAGTAATAACTATTAGCACTAACACATTACAAGGAACCTCTAAATGCAAAATAAAATAAATATATATATATATAGCCACATGATAAAAGTGCCCAAAAGGCTCTTGAGGCCATTACTATGCTAAATCCAACATCCAACATTTCCATAAAAAATGCTTACATGGTTTGAGGTATATATGAATGTTAGAGATGGGTATGGGCTTAGATTGCGAACTTGATTTTTCTTAACTTTTAAAGGGTATAATTCCAAAATTTAATATTATTATATAAAAAAAAATAAAATCTGAATTGATGAGGTTTAATTTGTGAGTATTATTAAAAAAATTAGAATAAATTACATTTATTTCAATTTACATTCACACTTCCTCAAGTTTTAATTTATTTTAAAACTGCTGCTGAAAATTTTAAATCATACACTTACTCTCCTTCAATTTTAAAAAATTACACTAGCCTTGTTTATTTGAAGTTTTCATAAGCATTAATTTATTTTTTTTAAATAATTTATACTGCATTAAATTAGGTTATTGAAAGTTTTTGAAAAAAAAAAGTACATCTAATATTAAAAGAGTATATGTTCTGTTAACATTTCTGTTAATAAAATAGAGATTTCAATATAAATAAATTTTAAAAAAAGTGAATATATATTTTAAAAACTAAGAGAGGGGTTAGTTAAAAAAAATAATTAGGTATCTGATTTGGATTAACTGACAATAAATTCAAAAGTATCAAGATTGATAAGAATAAAGTTCTAAGGACATTAATAATCTTAACTGATAATAAATTATGTTAGCTTTTTAAATTAATATTTATAAATTAACAAGTCAGTATTTATTTATTTATTAAAATCTAAGAATGTCAAAATATTGGGAGCATTGATTGGGCCAAATAAAAAATTGTGATCACTATATTTGAACTCATTTGAGTCGAGACTTAGAGCTAATAGTAGTAAATTGCTTGTTTAGTAAGTGAGACTCGTGAATGGATTGTTTATGATGGACTATCCATTGGGTTTGGACACAAGAAGAGATCTTATACTCTCATCTTGTATATCAGTTAAAGGAAGGAAATAGATTAGGTGTGAGCGTATTTTATGTAATTAAAATTATTGTTGTTTATTTATTTTTAAATAAATTATTTTATTTTATTTATATATAAAGATAATTAAATTTTATTTATATGTAAATAAAGTCGTCTAAAATTAAATATATGGTCACAATGTATTATATAATTAATTATATTATGCTCTTAATATCATCATATCCGAATTTAGATTAATTATAGTAAGTTATTCTTAAATTATTTTTTTTACATTACTTTCACACTTTTTATTAGGAAATTTTAGTTTAAATTATAAGTTAATTATTATTTTTATTTCGTGAAGCATGTCTAGATTAATTGGTATAAATTTTAACTATTTTTCCTTTTCAATTCAATCAAAGAAAAGGCATCTACGTCAGACTTATGAGGTGGCAAGAACACTTCTTATAATTTGATATTTTATAAAATATTTTTCTCTCTAATGTTTTTAATAGTGTTTCAAAATAACTCTAAAAAATACTAAATCTTATTAGACATTTTTTTAAAAATAATTTTTTTTGGAAACACTTCAATAAAATTAATTTATTACTTTTTTGTTTTTGTTACTTGTTTGAATAATTTATAAAAATGTTCAAACTCAATATTTTGTGCCTTTATGTATGTTTATATAGAAAATATTACAATACTCTCAATATATAATGGTACTTTATCAATAACATCATACCTTAAATGTACCCTAAAATTTATCATGTATAGATATAAAGTTATAAACTCTTCTTTTCTTCTCATTTCTCACCTCTGGTTTATGTTGCACTTGTTGCTCCATTAGGTACTCACTACTCACACATCTTTTAGTTATTTTTCTATATTTTATTTATTAAATTATCTAAACTCAAAGACAATTTTTAAGAACATAAAAAATTGTAATACACACACCGATACTCCAAATGCATTACTAAATCTCGTGCAAGGATATAATTATGCCCGTTTAGTTTAGTGTAACGTGTAAAGTTTAATTGTATAAGCTTATATAATATAATATATTTTTATTATATGTTTGGTTTAAACACTAAATTATACAAGCTTATTTAATTAACTTATTTAATAGAATCAATATTGTATAATTATCATGAATGACCAAATTAAACTAGACAAGCACAAGTCATATAATAAATAAATTAAGATAAATAAAAAAATTTAAATAATCTTTTCGTACTTATATAAACTTTTCAAATAAACATTATTAAAATATATAATGAACATGATAATATATGAACTATTTAAAAAATCTTAAAATAATATAATATCTTAAAATAAAAAACTGATTGAATAATTACATTATAATATATAAATTCTTCAAATAATACAAAAAAAATTGGTTTGATTAAAGAAATTTAGAGATAAAATTAAATTTTAAAATAAATTCAAAAATAAAAACAATATTATAATAAAAAATATATATATGTCTCACTAAACGTAAAAATATAATTTAGTGTAATTCAATTAAATTGATATAAGTGTGGCATTTTTCATACAAATAAATAAAAAATTTTAATTTTGATATAATTTTTGCTTATAAATATTTTTTTAATAAAATTTTAAAATATAAATCTATAGAGGATGAATAACAAAAAAATATTGGTTAGAATTTTTAATTTAAAATAATTAAAAAATGTGTTTAGAGTGAGTATATTTTTATTTTAAAGAATTATTTTTGTCTACATAATAATTTTTTAACTAATCAAACTTACTATATAGGATTGCATGAATTATTTTATTGTATAAATAATTATATTATTGGGCTTTATCAATATGATATTATCAAGACTTATCTTATACGTTTTACCAAGCAAGGCCTTAAGAATGTGAGTAGAATTACTGAAAATTATAATTGGATAATCCAACTTGCTAGAAAATACTTATGTTTTGGGTTAAATTTAAAAAACACAAATGATTTATTTGTTATGACTTATAACTCAATAAAATAAAGGATAATTTACAATTTATCCTATGTCGTTTGGCCTAAAATGAGTTTTCCCCTAACACTTCTAGTTTAAAGTATATCATTCAATCTCCTACTTGTTTAGTTTTTTTTTTTAACTATCTTGTAATATTTTTTCTATCTAAGTTTCAACATAAATAATCATGTAAATTTAAAACATAGAACAATTTTATTTTTAAAAATTCGTTTCACATTCACTTTGAACAATTTCATAATACTCTAAGCTTATTATTTAAATTAAATTGATAATTAATTTCTAAATATTAATTTAAAGCTAATAATGACATTAAAACTATAATATTATTTGAAATTATAAGTGAAACAACTTTTAATAATGCAGTTGTTCATCATTTTAACTTAATTTCATATCATTATTTATGTTAAATTAGGTAAAAAAAATCACAAGATAATTTGATTGACAATGAAACAAATCATAAAAGATTAAATGACATATTTTAAAATATAAGGGGCAAACTAATTTTAAGTTAAATCACATGGGTGAGCTATAATTTACCTTAAAATAAATATAAATTAAAGAGTAAAATACTTAAACCTCTTTTTTATTTTGTTAATCTATTTATTTTTAAAATACACACAAAAACATATTTAAGTTACACAATTAAAAAAAATCATTTTTTATTAACTAAACTACCCTATCTTTTTTTTATTATTATTTCATGTACTGTCACCCCTCCTTTTCTTTCTCATTTCCTCCTCTCACTCCAAACCTCTTCCTCTTTCCTCTTCCACCAACACAAAAAGTTATACCTTCGAATCTCTTGCTTACATAAAAGATTATATTACCATTTTTTTCTATCTTGTTTAATTTCAATTAGTTGGTGATTTTGATTAAGATTTATGAACACACTATCTTGAATTTCATGTCTATTTAATCTGAATGCATCTAAAGGAAAAACAAAAATTAATACTCAAACTGAATATCACTTTGTATTAATACTCTTTTAAGATTTTATTTTAATTTTTTATATATACACTTTATTGAACACTCAATAAAAAATAAAATTAAAAATATTATTGATAACAAATTATTATTTTTTGATAAGAATTGTATTAAAAAAAGATAATTGTTTGTAATTATAAAATTATTTAATATATGTGATGACCTGATTGACTAACACTAATGCATTAAATAAGTTATCAATGATAGTTTTGAGTTTTATACAAATAATTGAAAGTTACACATTGATTAATTGTAATTTTTTTAAATTAAAATTATATGTAGCTTGTTTTAAAAATATAAGAAAATTTTATGTAAATTTTAAAAATAAAATAGAAGAGAATATTTTACTTTAAATTAAAACATAAAATGAATAGCGTAAGGAATGAAACTTGTACTATTTAGAAAACACATTTTTATTCTAGATCAAAATTTAATTGGATACCAATATATGCCTTTTTTTTTTTTTCCTTTAGGCACTTGTGTACATATGAATGTCAATATTTTCTTCAATTTGTCATTTCACTTTTCTTTTGATTATATTAAAAAAAATAAGGAAATATTTCTTTTCAAGAATAAATTAATAATTTAATCCTTCAAAAATAATATTTTTAATTAATTAATTTAAATTTAAATTTTTTGTTAATTGAGTTAATATTATTTAATAATTTTATTAAAATAAACACCAAAATTGATAGGCAAAGTTATATTAAAAAAACTAATTTATTTCCAAAAAAAATGGTCATTTTAAAAAGGAGATGATCTGTAACACCTATTTTTTTTGTCTATACAATCATCTAAAAAAAATTAATTAATCATAATAAAAGAAAAAATAATGATAAAATGAAAATAATGATAAAAATCATAACAAAGAAAAATCAACATTTTTATCTTAGACCATTTAAGCCTCTAGCCCTTTAATTTCGTTCACAACCCAGGTCCAAAATTTGCTTCCCTCTGGCCTAAGATCCATAACCCAGCCCATGCATATAACCGGATCCAACCAACCCCTTCTAATCCCTAATTCCTCTGCATTACCTACTCTCCCGTAAAGTCTCCTTGCAACGTTCTTTAAGGGGGATATAACTTATAATGCCCTAAAAAAAAATGATGATGAATAAGGGCCCGAAATGCAAATAACCAAAACCTAAAGGACCAATTAGTAAAACTTAATAAGTTAGAAACTTATAGAAATTGCAGAATGACCCTCCTCCTTTCCCCCCATTATAAACCATCTGAAAACACTCCCCTGTATACACGCCGACCCCCCCTCCTCTGCCATACGGAAGTTTCGAATTTCTTAGCCATTTTTGGTACCTCCTCCACCATATGCCTGACCGTCGCCCCTTTTGTCTGACAACCACCGCCCATGGCTACCGTTTAAGCGTCGTGAACAGTAGTTTCGTTACCTTGGCTGTGGAGTTGCTCACGGTGAAGTTTCAGTCTAGGAAGCAACAATTTGTGTGTGGACAAGCTTCGTTTGTTGAAGAAGAAGTTAGGATCAACTCCGTATTTTAAGTAGTTTTCCCTTCTCCGTTTAATATGAGGTTTAAATTTGTTGGTCAAGTCATTCAGTATCCTTCCTGCGTGAGAAATTCTAAAATTTGAATTTTTGCTTTAGATGATAGTTCTTCACTGTTTTGGGACAATTACAATATCCCAATTCCCCCACTTCTTTCTATTCTCTCACTGCCCTTTTTCCTTGCTCAAATTCATGAATTATTATTGGTTATTTTGACTTAATTTCTAGGATGCACACCAAGTGTTTGATAAAATACTAGAAAGAAAACTCACCATCACTTTTGGGATTTTTAAGATTTCTAAACTTTCCTTTGTATTGGTTTCATCATGTAA
>JASKGM010002019.1:0-12294 GCA_034509205.1 Ceratonia siliqua
CCCTAATTTAGAGCCCCCAGTTACACTAATATTATTATGTAGTTTCTCAGAGTAATTGTTATTCTCTTGGACACACAGAATAATAGAATATACGCTTTTCAGTGACTAAATAATAAGAGAAACTATGCTATTTCCTATTTTTAAACAGTAATTCAAAGAAAATTATTTTTTATTCTAATTTTTTATTAATTAATTTTTTTTATATCATATATTTTTAAAATATTTTTTGAATTTTTTTAAAAATTTTATTTTCTTATAATAGTCATTCATAATTTTTTTGTAATATTTATTTATAAGTAAAAAAATTTTAAAAAATATATATAACATAAAAAACAATTAATTAATATTAAATAAATAATATATCTATCACTATTATAGTCGGTTAGAACTATCCAAATAATAAACCCTAGCCTGTTAAATATAGGCCCTAAGTTTCCTGGTTGAGGTGACTGCTAACATTTTTTTTATGTTTTTAAATAAAAATAATTATTATTAATATAAATAAATGGTTTTAAAATATAATTTAGATAAACTTGCATGATATGATTATAAAAATATTATTGGACAATATTCAGTGTCTTCAATATTAAGAAAATTTCTTAATTTTTTTTAGATATAGCTAAGGTGAATATTTCTCTATTTAACTTTCATAATAATATGTATTAATCACATGCTTGGCTGCTTTATTACAGACTTCTGTCATTAGCTCTTATGGGACCACTAGAAAAAGAAATTAAGAATTCTATTTTATAGAGAATTTGACTTTGGTAAAATTCTTTCACCATATGTATTTTGAATAATTAATAAATTATTAAGATAAAATTTTCAAAATATATTTAACAAATAATTAAATATCTTAAAAATCAAAATACACATAAAATCAATATTTTTTAAGTTAGGAGTCCAGTTTTCTTTGTAATGACAAAGTATAGGGATTAGCAAATGCAGGGCAGAGATATGGAATTTTTCAGAAGAGATGGGCATGAAAAGAGAGAGTGATGTTTAATTAATTAATAAACTCACTCGTGGTGTCTTGAAAATATAAAGGGTGAAAGAAGCATGGGATCTGTGGTCAAGACATATGCCCTTTCTGCTAAAAATGTTTGGTTGTGTTCCCTTTTTCATAAACAAATTTCGCTTGTCTTTGGTTAAATGTATTCAATCCATGCTAAGTCTATAATTACCTTCAAAGTTCAAACATAATAAAATAATATTCACATGAATTGTTTTTACCTGAATCACCAACCTTTGATATTGTGCTTGCCCCTCTCCATGTATGACATTATGCTTCCACCTTGTATTTGCTAAAATAAAATAAAAAACAATTTGTTTCTCAATTAATTTCAAAGAATTTAAAATGATATAATGAAGTTTCTAGAGCTTTGAGCTCCGTGATGCTACTGCTACCTTCACATCTCAAAGAAATCAGAGGGAGAGGGAGAGACACACACAGACAGAGACAGAGAGAGTATTACTTGCTTGTTCAAATAATAAGTTTGCTTTTTTCTGTTCTCATCTGTCACGAAACTGAGACGGGAGAAAGTGCAAGGTGAAGATGACGTCTCAGTAAGTAATAGTATCTTTTTAAGCATATTTAAAGGGTACTTGCTACTTCTGTGCAGATCCTTCTATTTATTTTGATGTTTGATTGGATCGACTGTGAAGCAAAGCAAATATAACTCTTGGACTCAATATTTCAAACAAAAATAGTCTTTAAAAATCTGGCAATAATAATAAAACGAAAACCTATTACTTGTATTTTAAACAAGAAGTATCAAAGAAGAGAGTGTATAAAAATAACACTACTCTTAAAATTAATTTAATACTAAAAAATATGTCATTTGAATTAATATTTTTGGACAAAATTAATTATTAGTTAAGTAATTATTGAGTACTCACGAATAATTATAACAAAGCTTTTAATTTTTTATGTGTGACTTTGATAACCATAAGCCATCTGTCTTGTTATCGTATGGATGCCGAATAAATTCTTCATTTCACATGAAAATCATAGTCAATTTAATTTCTCAATATTTAATACTTATTTATATATGTGTGTGCAGTAAGTGTATGATATATTGATATTTGCCTTCACAAATGAGAAAATGAACATTTATTTATAATCAATCGCAAAAAAATCAGATTTCCTGTTTCATACTATTATTATATGCGGTATATATTATGACTAAATATCTTATCTTAGAAGGTACGAAGCAGTTGAATACCATTAATCAAAAAGCTAGGGTCGTACGTTGAAGTTGAAAATATAGGTCATTCCAGCTATAATCTTTTATTATTCCTGATGTCTAAAGATTCTTCCAATTGTCCAGCATAACTTAACTTCCGCACATAAGCACCCATTACCTGTAAGTTACAATTTTGGGAACCAAATACTATTCTGCATAAAATATGATATAGTTTCTATATATTTTCTACTCTCCTCCCAAGGTTCTCTCACTTCCTCATAACCAGAGTTGTGTGTATTATTGTTAGGGCTGACTGTGAATTTGATCAGTATCTCATTCCTAAAAGACATGGCTGTGCATTATGCTGTCAAGAAGAAGCAGCAAGGAAATTGAGTTGCTTTGGTTAGGACTTGAAATTGAAGTAAAACAAAAGGCAAGCTAAGAAGGCTTAACTTTTTGTTTGAAGAAGGAAATTGAGAAAGAGAAAGTGGTCCTGAATGTCCAGATGAGATGAGGTTCTACAATGGATAAGAAAAGCCTAGATTTATGGTAAAACCAGCCTTTCCGATGAGGCATGACCATCCATTTCTTGGCCAATGGCCATTTATGCAGCAAATAGCCAATAGCTTAACCCCTTTTTATACGCCTACTTTGCCACATTGTCAATGGCTAAAACCACTAAGTGACACATCATGTCCCTAGCTACAATGAAATCTATCGCTCTCTTTCGCACATCAACACGCACACGCGCACCCGCGAGCTACGGGTGGAGTGGGAACCAGCGCTTAGTAAACTTTGCATCAACTATGCTGGCAAGTAACTTAAGGGTTGATGTGCTCTGTCTTTGTAATATCTGATTCTTCCTATTCTTTAGAGTACTGTTCTCACACTTGCCAACACACTCTTTGGCTCTTTTTGCCATCTCTGTGGTCAATTAGTGAACAGCATGCATCCCATTAAATGCCCCTCCACATTCAAACCTAAACCTCAGGTTATTACAGCTTGGCTCTGCTTTTACTGTCTCACGGGAATTACAACAAACACCTATTATACTATTGCACTGTAATAACATGCATCCTAGCTATATCGATCAATAACATGAACAGTACACCTCAAGAATCCCTAGTTATTCAGGAGACAACAGTAAATTGAACAGTGAAAAGGGTTGTTTTTTAGAAAATTACTTCGAAATTGATAACACAAAATCTGCCAGCTAGGTACTTAACGAAGAGAAACCCAGATGTTATATATTAGCAAATTGTTGCATTAACAGAATTATATCATTATAATATGAATATGGTGAGGGTGAGAAGATGAAGACAACCTGTATGAGGTTGTGGCCACAGAGTTAGTTGAGCCGACCGGTGGTGCGCAAACCAATGGAAATGTTGGGCACATTGGAACTGGTTATTCTTGTCCCTGCATATATGAATTTACCTTGTAATGTAATGTAATGTATGGTGGGATGCGAGAAACACATAGTAATGGCTGCCTAATCAAGCTGGGACGCGTGAAATCTGGATATAATTAATTGTTTGAATGAATTGCAGGGTCGCTTTCTAAATTTCAATTCTACATTTGGATTTGAAAGTGGAAGAGGATGTAACAAGTAAATGGTAAAGAAGGCTAAAAGTTAAGGTTGATAGGTAACCTTCATTATGAATACTGTTGTACGTACAGAATGTTTTCATCACCAAACCAAACAGCCACGCCAAATTTGTGTGCTCCCACTTTCCTTCTAAAAGACAAATCACGTAACTGTAGCAAGCACAACCATGTGTATCTCTATTTATACAGAGTTCAAAATAACATAATAGTTAATTGATATTTAGCAAGATGGCCTTGGTTTAGGTAACAATGATGCCTTATTGCCTTGTCTTGTCATTAATTAAATGGGAGGAATTAACTTGTTAAGCGTCATTTCATTCCTTTCCCTTTGCCAAATACTCCCAAAGAGGGACCTCTTCATTTGAGGGCTGTCTATCTTCACACTAACTTTGCTTCTCTCCTTGTTGTCATAATTATTGCTATTAATATTCGAAAACTTTCATAATTTTATAATTACAAAATGATAATTTTTTTTATATATAGCGTAAAGTAATTTTGAATTAATTTAAACATTAATTAAGACTAAATATCTTTTTAAAAGATCTTAAAGAACCACTCTTCGATTACTTTATACAAAGTTATAGTTTCAAAGTTTGGATTCAAATAATCAAAATAAATAACACATTTCTTTAATCACTACTTCAGATTAGAAAATGATAATATTGATAACCTTATTATTACCATTATCATAAAAAGATACTCAAAATATTAATCAACATGTACAATAATAAATCCTAGCTATATATATATAATTAAAACTTATGTTAGAAGGAGATCCCTCACAAAGTGACATAACTTTATTAGGAGTTCTTAAATATAAGGAGATTCACTCAAAGTCATAGCTCTAGATGAATTATACTCAGTTATAATCCAAATCCAATGATCTTATATATACTAAAATTGATCACTTCAACTAATTTCTTATAAGGATAAATAAATTCTTCATAGATGGATTGGAATTTCTGTAAATCACGGCGTACGATATTCCGAATCCCTATATCCACCGACATGTATAAATGATATTCTCATATAAGACTTATACCCCTTTATCCTTTCTTTTCTTCCTTCATCAGTTACGATTATTTGGTAAATGAATTATGTAAAACTCTTTGGTATATGTAGAATAGAAAAACCAACTTTTGAGGATAAAAATGAAAAAAAAAAAATCATCATCAATAGTTAATCATTATCGAATCCCTAATTAACAGTGTGACAATTCAATGATTGTAATTCCAATCTTTTGCAAAATGAATCTATGAAATGGAGGCGGGAAAAAAGTTACATTTCTCCCATATAATTAAATACTAAAATTTTGTAAGGGGCATTTATTAACACCAAGTGCTAAATAATTTTAATGTTATAAATTTAAATATTTACTCTCCTTAACATTGTAATTTTATTTATCAATAAAAAAACTCTAAGAATTTACTTTAAATAAAAAATTTCACTATTTTTTTTTTTTACTTTATCGCCAAAATTCTCACGTTTTGATTTGAAGATTGTTTAATGTATGATTATAAATGTAGTATCAAATATTATTATTGCACTTCCACTGTGAAATAAAATGAAATTTAATTGAATATATAGTGGTAGATAACTATAAACGGCCGCTAACGGTATTCTTCCAATTCTATTCATAATCCATATAAAAAAAAGTAAGAATAGAAAACGTCATTAATTAGATTCCGATTTTCTAATTAATTAAATCCTAATTATAAAAAAAATTGATTTTCTATCCGTTTTCTTCCGTTTACCTTTACTTGTTTCCCTCTCCGGTACTCTTCCTTCTCTCTCCTCTCCACCGTCCACTTCCTTCAGCCATCTTGTACTCTTTCTATCTCTCTATAAAAGCAAACCCACCAAGCCATGAACTGTTCCCACTCTCTCTCACACACCTTTTTTTTTTTTTTTACCCATGGCTGACCCTTACTCTAATTTCTTCTCAGGATTCTTCCAATTCAATCCCATCCACCATTATTACCCACCTTCAAACCCTTCTCCACACCATCCCTATCTCCACAACTTCATCAACCACAATATCAATTGCCACAGCACCACTTCCACTACCAACAGCTGCTTTTTCCAATGCCACCACCACCAAAGTGCTTCTTCGCCCCCTTCCCCTCCTCTCAGAGAAGCCCTTCCCCTTCTGAGCCTCACCCCAACAAAGCAAGAAGATGAAGAGCAAGAACAAGAGGACCACTCTTGCACTGCTATGGATGTGGAGGACAGTAAACCCAAAGAAGATCATGAGGATGACACCGTCACTGTTGCACTCCACATAGGGTTGCCTAGCCCTAGTGCTACTGAGATGGCCTCTTTGCTCTCTTCTTCCATTGATAGAGAACAAGGAGAAGCTGAGGATTCTGGGTTCACGGTCAACAGGCTCAAGGGTCAGTATTGGATCCCTACCCCTTCTCAGATTCTCATTGGTCCTACACAGTTCTCTTGCCCTGTTTGCTGCAAAACCTTCAACAGATACAACAACATGCAGGTCAGTTTCATTATACATGAGAAACCATGCCTCACCTTCTTCTTTTGTTCTATCTCTCTTATCCTTTTCTTCTTCCACTTTCCTTCTAATTTAAGGTAAAAATGAATTTGCTTGCTTCTGCTTTCCTCTCTGTCTATCACTTTCTTGCCTGATTTGAACCGCTAACGGCCCTCAGATGCTTGGATGGAAAGAGGAAAAGGTTGATTATGAATCTATGGGTACTTGTCCTCTTCTTCTGCTTTTGTTTTCCTTCCTCTTTTTCTGTACTTCTTGTTTTATCCCCCCCCCCCCCCTCCCCCTACTCGGCTCCTCTTCCAGGGCCATTTTATTGTTCTTTTAGTTGAATTTTATTGATTTCTTATAGTGATTAACATTATTTTTAGTTTTTTGCATGGTAAAGGGGTGTTATACGAATACAAGACTATATAAACAAATCTTTTTTCTGATTCACACTGTGACTTGGATCAGTACCTTTCCTTTTCGTTGATTAAACTACTCAGGCAATGTTCCTTATGACTTTAAATGCATTGAAGTCTGTGCTCCATATTTTGGCAGGTGCATAGAACTGAAAATTTTGCAGTGTGTCTTCCAGATCGCTCAGATAGTGATATTAAATCTCACAGCAAATTTGTTTCTCTTTGTGCCCCTTCGGTCTGAATCTAAACAGCATCCGGATCCCTGAAAGCCCCATACATGGGATGTAGCTTTCCCCCGTTCCCTCTACCCCTCCTCCTGCTATAAATTATTCACAATCTCGATTTGTCCTTTTCTCCTTTTTCCATTGCAGATATTGAGAACAAATAAATGAGTATCTATCTAGATTTCATGGAACTTTTCGGTGTATGAAGAAAACCCATTGTTTCAAAGGGTCCTCGAATCAAGTACTTGAATGTATTATAAGCTTATAAATTCAGAGAAAAAAAATTGTTCGTTGAAAAGTGGCTGCTGAGATTATGTCTATATGTCAACTGCAGTTCTTTCTTCATGAATAGTAAAATAACAAAAAAAAATGCCACACCTTAATGATAAATTATATAACATATTTCGTGATTTAATTTGGAACAAGCAACATGAGTATGCATGGTTTCAGTTAGATTTACTGAGTGGGCTAGCTGAACTTGTTTGTGTACGAAGTTTAAAGTTTAAACGGCACAATTAATAAATATTACAGCGTTTGATCATTTTTCTTTGTTAGATGTATCCTAACATGTTTTTGGGGTGTCCCTAATTTTCTCAGATGCATATGTGGGGGCATGGATCACAGTACAGAAAAGGGCCTGAATCTCTGAGGGGTACCCAGCCAACAGGCATGCTGAGGCTTCCTTGCTATTGTTGTTCCCCAGGGTGCAGGAATAACATTGATCACCCAAGAGCAAAACCCCTCAAGGATTTTAGAACCCTTCAAACACATTACAAGAGGAAGCATGGAATTAAGCCCTTCATGTGCAGAAAATGTGGTAAGGCTTTCGCTGTGAGGGGCGATTGGAGAACCCATGAAAAGAACTGTGGGAAGCTTTGGTATTGTATCTGTGGCTCCGATTTCAAGCACAAGAGGTCCCTTAAAGATCATATAAAAGCTTTTGGGAGTGGCCATGCAGCTTATGGGATTGGTGGCTTCGAAGATGAAGATGAGCCAGCATCCGAAGTAGAGCAAGATAATGAGTCCACCCAGTAACGACATGGGGTTGATTTATATATATATTTATATATGTGAATTATCTTAGTTTGTGAACTGATGAATGGGATAAACACATAGCGATGGCTTCCTATTTGAGAACTATATATAAGCATCAGCCATCAAGCCATCAAGTTTAAAATGGAAAGCAGTCTCTTTTTTTTTTTTTTTCAATTATCTTTCTTCTATTCTTCTTATTCTCTCTTTCTTACTCAGTTTCTTTGGCCTTCTTCCTTCTGTTGGAATATAAGGATACTGGATATAAAACGCATGCTTGTAAAGTCAGATTTAAGGCTTTCTTTGACCTCAGTATAATTAAAATTTTCCCTTCTCTTAATTACTGCTTAAGACATAGCAGAAGAATAAGTATTATTCTTAATAGGTTTCAAATTTGGCAGATGCACATTACTCAAAACAATTATGGCTAAAACGCGCCTAATGATAAAGTATATACCCCAGAGAATGCGGTTCCAATTATATATTTATGTATCCTTTTATTCCGATTTCATACAATATATACAGCGTGGGTTCATTTTGCTGATCGAGCTAGCTATCAACAGCTAGAAAAGGGCTACTCGCTTTTAGCTATTTATTTACCTTCTGTTTTCGTATATCATACCTGTGTATACATACGTATTTGTGGATATATACAATGCGTGATCCTGTACTTCAATTATGTATCTATATATGTATGTATATTGAACTAGGCATGTATTTTACGTAATTGAGAATATCCTGCTTGTGCATGGACAAACGCTGGTGGGGAATTTCATGACTTTCTTGGCATTGATAACTTGCTTTCTTAAGATCCTTTTTGTGGGGTATACACGAATCCACAATTGTTTTCTATGGCAGATGAAGTTTAATCTCTATTTGCAACAACTCAAACACAAGCCGGAGAGTATATTTTGTCGCAAGTAAGGTAATTAGATAGCCTTTTCATCCTGAAAATGTACGTCAGCTTGCCCTTTTGCTTTGGAGAAGGGAAAAGATGTGCTTGTAGATTGCGCACCTATACCATTTGAGATCCATGGTTGCTTGGAAATTCAAAGCAAATTATTAGCGTTTCAAGAGAGAAATATATACATATAATAAAAGGAGGATATCCAAAGATACATATAGGTAGGATGGATGATATCATGATGGTCCCAGTTTGAAGTTTGTAAGGTATAATAGTACTGCGCAATGAAATGAATCTCATATGCAGCTTTGGGGAGGGAGGGAGGATGGGCAAATGGTCAGCTATAGCTGATTATTACTGCAAGACTGTGGAGCCCAATTGGAATTGGTTGGGCTGATTGGCAACATATACTGATGCCTCCTACTGTACATACACATCCTTCTGATGGATAAACTGTAGACTGATACGACCTTTCACTAATTTTCACTCTCTCTCTCTTAGATCTTTAAGTTGCAGCCTTCAAATTCTTGTGGTATGGTACGTAATGCATGTATATATACATGATGTACAAACGGCAGTACTCATGAGGACAACTAAAGCGACAAAGGAAGTAAATATCTTTGTGATCCTTTAATTAGCTAGCTAGCTAGTTGCATTGTCTTGACGACAATGGTCTTCTGTGTAAACCCATGGCCTAGGTAGCTCCACAAAGTTAATAACCCACTGTCCCATGTCTGTTCATGGCCATGTGGAGTTACTAATTCCATTGTGACTCTGCATCTCAGAATCCTACCAAGATTAACTCAAACAGTAAACTGTAACTAAAGCATTTATTCACAATCAATATCCTTCCCTTTTGTTGACCCCTTGGGACTCTCCTTCTCTCTTGAAGTACTACTGTGGTTGTTTCTCTCAACATCATCTTTTTTATATGGATTTATGGCAAGTCTCTATCTTACAAAATCACCCATACCACCAATATGCCCTGCAATGTAATTACACACAAGGTCACATAAATGCTTCAATTTTTTTCTTTTAAAATATAAACATTTGGATATCCAAGAAAAGGAAGATTGACAAAAGAAAAGTATTATAAGTACGTGTACGCATGTATAAAATCCATGCATGTACATGCATCATTACTTCAAAATTATAAACAGTAGTTGCTAGGTCCATCTCTTTTATAAGCAATCGAACAATAGGTGACTTCTTATATATATGTTAATAACTTGAATACAATATATATCTAGATTATAATCCCAAGATTACCAACAAAAATATCAATATTGATTAATAATTGATTTAATATATGAGTAGGGGTTGGCTAGCTAGCTAGCTAGTTTTGCAACTCCATGACCATGATATAGCTAGCGTGCCATGGCCACTAAAAGAAGACAAAACAACCCAACACACAAGAATATGTCTATATTCTGCTTTTGCATTCTTATTCCAATACAGTAGGGACAGCTTTGTCTCCCCTGGCCTCGAATCACTAGCTTTTATTCCTCTCTAATTTTTATATATCTACACTCCATATAATCTTTTTTTGCCAAGGGAGATTCTATTCTACTGTATTTTAGAGTAGGTTTTCTATTTTCTATTTTTTTATTTTAAGAAATAAGTAAAAAAGAATTTTAAAATTTTTTCAAAAAATAAAAAAAATAAGATTTTTTTTCTTTTTTTGTTTTCCTATTTTATTTTTTAATTATTGTGTTATGAAAATTTTTAATTTTTTAAAAATCCTTTTAAATCATTTCTTAAAATAAAAATTCAAAAAAATTAAAAACCCACTCCTAGGGTAGGCTTCACCTTTTGCTAACTCTAAGCAATTCCCGTAACTTTCATCATTTAACATACTCCATAAGTTCTTCAAACTATATCGTTTATTGGAAGCAGTAAATTAATTAGGGAATGAGGTTGTCACTTTGGAGGTTTTTCAAATACTTAAAAAATAATATATAAATACATAGAAATTAATCCTAATTTTTTTGTTTATCAGCCATAAATCATAAGACTCATAACCAACATAAGAAATTTATCATACTTAAATACTAATATAATATCTTTATTTTCTTTTCAAAGAATGATTTCAATTGATCGATATTTAATTTGTATCTGGCAAAAAACCTTTTGAAAACACCGTATACAAGTCGGCTGCTTGGAAGTATTCAGAATTTAGTGTGAAAAATATATAAATATATCCCCAAAGCGAAAGCAAAATAGATCTAGAACAAATTAATTATATAATTCGTTATGCTTTATATCACAATTTTTAAAAGTTATAGTGGCATAACATACAGATCACTTGATACGAATAATTAGACTGTCTATAAATCTGATCAGAAGAAAAAAAATAAAAATAAAAACAAAAACCAGAATATATATATATATATATATATATAGTACTCAGAGCACCCGTTAATCAGATTAATTCACTTGTGTTTAGTATTATTATAATATATATTTGGTAAAAACAATGAAGCACAACTTTCTTATTAAATTATGCATTAGCTATGACTATACAGAAACAAAAATTGATCTTAATAATTAATAATCTAATAATTCATATAGCACTAATTTAATTTTTTAAATTAAAATAAACTTAATTTATTTCCTATCCCAATTAAGTCATCAACTTATTATACTCTAATTAAAATTGGAAAACTTTGGGTTTTGGCTTACAAAATATATGCTAATTAAAATGAATGAAGTTACTTTACTCATGATTCCTCCAGAATGAGTGATGCACGTCATAAACCACAAAAATTATATTTATCTAATTATCTGCATGTTTTGTGAATTACATTTGTTTCTCAGCGAAATGATTGCCATGACTTTCCGTATGAACAAAATATTGGATCCTTTAATAAAATGGACCACTCTAATCAAGAAGGCTAATTTGAGGTACTTTTTGATCCTCCTCAAAGTAGATTAGACAACTTTGTTAGTGAGGCCCCAATCAATAAAGGGAAAAGGGAAAAAGGCAAAATAATCTTGACCCATAATCACGATAGCTTTAAAAATAATATAGCACGTATATTTATTATTTAACAATATATATATATAAAGCAAAAGGAAATAAAAATCGTTCCTTTGGATTGTACCAAGAGAACTAAGTTTGCTTTTATTTTTAATAAGTTTTTTCTCCCCTCAATTATTGTTTTGTATGACATATAGTTAGCTGCTTTTATCATTTTCTTTTGGCTTTGATGCTTGAAGATTCTCCAAGTTAGGGGTGTTGGGCATTTCTTTTTGTTCGGGGAATATAGATGAAAAACTTCAAGTAGAAGTAAGAGACATAACTTATAAGCACCATATATATACGTGGGTGAGAAAGAGCTTTAGGGGTATCTTTTTCCTTTTAGCTCAAGGTGATTAATGATTGTGTTTGAGGTTCATGGCCATCAAATGAGATAGGTATACTCTATAA